>CAKAOI010035348.1:0-25054 GCA_916701655.1 Sebastiscus albofasciatus | reverse complement strand
AAAACACTAGGAATTTGCTTTGGTTTTGTTGGTGCAAGTCAAACAGTATAATAACAAAATAATAGATAAAAACGTTAGAATAAAATAAGAAAACATTTTTTATTTATTTATTTTTTCATTTATTTATTAGTACTGTTAACATATGTATTCTACTTTTTCCCTTTGCTGTTTCCATATGGTTTATGTTTTGGCATTTCTCCATATTACTCCAAATATTAATAGTAGTACTGTGCATATTTTTATAATTATTATTACTATTATTATTAGTGGTAGTATTATTGGATTTATTTTAAAAAAAAAATTCTACCAATATACAATATAAGCTATAAACAAAAATAAACATGATATTGATATATATATATATATATATATCCTGATCTGTATTCTCTACATATAAGATATGCAAATAACCTGGAAAATAAATGAGTTTGGAAAGCCAAATATTTCACAGCATAATGTCATTAAAACTACTTTATTATAATAAAGCCCCACATGAATATATTTATATTTGAGATGTGTGACAGCTTTTTTTGTAAGTGTTGGATATATGATATCCTGCAGACCCCTCCATTTTGGCCTATAAAGTCCACTCCTGCTCCAAGTAGGCTGTTTTTTTTATATATATTTTTCAGTCATGATGTGCACTATGGTCTGGTCTAATAATAGCCTGCAGTAAAAACAATCTCTGCTATATTGTATAAGCGTCTGGACTCCATCCTGATCATAAAATATGCAAATATGCTGGAAAATCAACATTTTGAGTTTGGAAAGCCAAATATTTCACAGCATAATGTCATTAAAACTACTTTATTATAATAAAGCCCCCACATGAATGTATTTATATTTGAGATGTGACAGCTTTTATTTGTAAATGTTGGATATATGATATCCTGGACCCTCCAAATTGCCCCCAACGCATCCGGTGTGAGAGCCTCTACCATGCAGGCTGCTATTCACCAGGGATTGGGCCACTAATGTTTGCATACCGACCGAGCTACGCAACCTGACTCCACAGAGACACTGAGGGGCTGATGGGAGGCTGCATGTGTCTGCATGGCTCCCTGCACCGCCCCATGATGGCCTGGTCTGCATGGGAATATATAGTGGAAAGATGTATAGTGCGTGGGAACAATATAGCCTATATAATCACATTCATTTCCCCTTATTTTGCATCAGAAGATCGTCCTTTTAACCCTTGTGTTATGTTGAGATTTACTTCCTCATTACCTCAAACCCCACTGCTTTTTTTTTTTTTTACTTTTCTTCTGACCTAATAAAAAGGCAGTGGTGGAAGAAGATCCTTTACAAATACTCCACTACAAGTTTAAAGTCCTCAATTCAAAATGCTATAAGTAAAAGTACAGAAATATCAGCAAAATGTACTTAAAGGTCCCATATTGTAAAAAGTGAAAGTAAAAAATGCTACTATAGTTTCAACATGCAAACAAGCCAGCACTAAGGGTGTACTGAGGGTCTAATTATTTGGAAGGTCACACATTGAAATGCCAGAGCCTCATATCAAAAAGGGCATTAGGCTACAACCAATAATCCAGAAAGCAGGCTTATTAAAACATCACTTGACGCCATCGAGTGACGAGGAAAGCATAAGAGGATTTCCTCTCATATCTCGTGGTATTAATTGAGTTGAATCACGCACTGAACACAATGAAGCACAGTTATGTGTGTGTGGTGTCGGCAAACAGCCAATTAAAGGGTTATATTTCAGTAACAAGGGAGAGTTAGTCCAGGAACATGTATTGTTTTAGGACTTCTCAATGTTTGCATTCAACAGTATAGTCCGTAAATTTATAGAAAGACTTGAAGCTATTCATGGTGGACTTTTACAGAGAATACCACAGATTTAGGACAGTAGAAGTCTGTCAGTATTATAGCCTAGTCACACCAGTGGAAATATAACAATACAAGGCTGTAAAGTTATTATTTATTTATTGCTAAATTGTTTGCCTCTGAGGCTTCTAGACACTGACGCTGATGTTAATATTGCCGTTGCTTAGCAGTGGTGTTCTCACGACTTAACCGTTTGAACGCCAAGAATATCCCGTACATGACTTCCCGTGTTGTAAAACACAAGCTCAAGTGTTTCATTTGAAGGCACCGTGAAACCCCCTGTTTTAATGTATTTCATTAGAATTGCAACGGAGTTGGAATGGTATTGCGTCGCTAGGCAACAGCTTGGGTCCATGCTTACTTCCTGTCAGCTGACACCATTCACATACACTGCAACAAGGCTCATGGAAATGAGGCTGGGTCACGCGTCATATCTCCGGGGGTAGAGCACATGCGCAGAAAAATCTCGCTTGCATTCGCCGAAGTTGAGCCAATCGCAACGCACGACCGCAGCTTCAGTTACACTGCGCATGTGTTATACCCCATACCCAGAGACCCATGTCCGCCCGTGACCCAGCCTCCTTTCCATAGGCCTTGCACTGCAACAGGAAATAAACTGGGACACACTTAGAATGTTTACATTTATAGTGTATATTTGTGACATCACAAATGGACAGTGAAGTCCTGACGGCTTGTTTCAAAAGCACAGTTTCCTGAATACGGGCTGTGTGGATTTTTTTCTGTGGATTGGGTGTTTTGATTCTTTCACAGTATTTATATATAGCACTTACTTCCACTTGCTTTATAAAGCCATGAAAATCTCACTTGTTACAGTATGGGACCTTTAAGTGCAGTTTACTTTTCACAGTTATTATATTCTGTTGTTATCACTAACATACTTTGTATACTACTTGGTAGATTCAACACAGTCTCACGGCAGTTTGTGAAATAGTTTCAAAATTTAATCTATTTGATTCGTGTACAGAGACACAAATTTCGCTTTTTTTGGCTGGACCACAGAGGGTCAGCCCTACAAACGCAAAAGTCTGTCACTGAGTGACTGACTGAGCGATGAAGTTACACGATTGGTCGGCCGAGTGTTGGAGTTTCCTCTTTGGCCGTTGCTCTTTCAAAATGAAAAGGCGAAAACAGTCCTCTATGCAAATGAGCCCATCCAACGCGACGTGTCCGGCTCATGAAGCTTGGACAAAGCTGTCAAACTAGTCGATCTAGTTCTAAAATTAAACCAGATTCCAATGGCCTATCTCTTGCTTAAACATTTATCAGAAGTAGATTTTGGTGGATTGTTTTGATGGAATAACAGAAAGTAAAACCAGGGACCAATCACGTGCATTCAACATCACCGCTTGATCAGCCAGTTGAGTGGAGCAGCGCGTCCCTTAGCGTCCTCGCCGGATCTAGTGGACATGTACCTCTGGATTTAACATTATAGACATGACCACTGACTATTTGTGTAACAATTTAGCCACAAATTCACAGACTGACCGTACACGGTCCAGACATATACTCGGTTTGGACCGAAATTGCTCACAATATGGGACCTTTAAGTGCAGTATACTTGAGTAAATGTACTTAGTTATATTCCACCACTGATTATTACTATCAAATATTAGTAATAATATATATAAAAAAATATGTGTACATATATATATATATATATATATATATATATATATATATAGATAGATATAGATAGAGGGATAATAATCTAATGTTCTCTCTCTCTCTTGTGCACGCGCACGAACACGCACGCGTCTACACCACAGACAGACAGACGCACCGGTGAGAGCGACAGACAGGCAGACAGACAGGCGCAGCAGCAGCAGCAGCCGAAGTCATGGAGGCGATCTGGCTCTATCAGTTCCGGCTGATCGTCATCGGAGACTCCACGGTGGGTAAGTCGTGTCTGATCCGGCGCTTCACGGAGGGTCGCTTCGCCCAGGTGTCGGACCCCACCGTCGGCGTGGACTTCTTCTCCCGGCTGGTGGAGATCGAGCCGGGCAAGAGGATCAAGCTGCAGATCTGGGACACCGCCGGTCAGGAGCGCTTCAGGTGAGACAACAGCTGGCTGGGTGTGAGTGTGTGGGGCTTATATACTGAGTTTTATATAATATACTGCAATATCAGAGAGTTTTACATCATGCTATTACTATAATTTTCCAGTAACTAAATGTTGTTAGTTTGCCATGAGAAAAAAGTGAAAGAAGTATTCAGATACTTGAGTAAAAGTAACAATGCCACACTGTAAAAAATACTCCACTTTAAATAATTAAGTATTATTAGCAAAATGTACACAAATTAGTAAAAGTAAAATGATTATTTATTATGTAGAATGACCCTGCTCAGTTCTATATTATAGAATATAATATAATATAATAAAATTCCTTTACTGTCATTGCAGTACAACAAAATTAAAATAGCAATTAAATTAAAACTAGAAAAAATATACAGAAATATTATTAGCAAATTGTACACACAGTACTAAAAGTAAAAGTTCTCATTATGTAGATTGACCCTGCTCAGTTTTATATTATAGAATATAATATAATAAAATTCCTTTACTGTCATTGCACAGAGTACAACACAATTAAAATAGCAATTAAATTAAAACTAGAATTTTTTTTTATTTGATTGACCTATAAAAACATTAAGATATTGCACATCAGATATTGCTGAGTTGTATTGGCTATATATAAACACACACGTAATAGATAAATAAATAAATACAGGAATAAAAATGAACGACTAAGGTGCAGTTATATAGATACAAAGAGTGCAGTTGAAATGTAAAAATGTAATGTAAAGCAGCTGTATACATAAATACATAGTAGCTGTAAATTTAAGTACACAATATAATAATAGTGGATAATTAGTAGCTTGTTGAGGTTGAGTTAATGTAAACGATTGACATATTGGGTATTTATATATATTATATTATTGAATATTGGGTAGTTTAATCCATATAAATATATCATATTTAATAAGATAATGAATAAAAATAAATGTAGTGGAATAAAAACTACAGTATTTTCCTCTACACTGTAGTGGAGTATGTATAAAGTAGCATATACCTAAAAATGGTACTTGAATAGAAGTACTTAGTTGCATTCCATCACCGGCCATGGACTCATTATTGTGTAATATTTTGTAATATTTCTATATAGCGACAACTTTAGGAAGATAAAGACAAATTATTATTTACATTGTGGGAGTTTGAAACATCACAGATGGATTCAAAATGATGATGAAACAACTTAGAAAACTCTTCATCATCTGCTATCTTATCTGGTTAAAAAGTCAATGGTGTACAACTAGAAGGTAATGCATTACATGTTACGGCAACAGCAGTTTATTTCGCATTAACACACAGAGAAAAACTGAGTAGTCAGCATGAGCAGTTGGCTGACAAAGAGAAACTAGTTGAGGAGAAAAGTCACGGAAAACACGTCAGAGTTTTCAGACTAAACAAGTGATCTCTGGGAAATGCAGTGCAGAAACCACAACCACAAATGTCTCCAAAACTGAGGAAAACAAGGAACTTGTGATTCACCATTTGTAATCTGATTTATTTGGGAACTGAAAGCGTCATCTTGGGGTGCAATGTTTCTCGTATCTTGTGGATATTTAATCGGAAAAGAGCTGCTTTTACAGAACTGAAAGTGGAAAGACCCGTAGCTGACCTCTGACCTCTTTGTGGAAGTGAACAAATTGATTTTTTTCTCTCAAAGAGATCAATAAAGAACATTATTACAAGATTAGGAAGATTAGATATCTGGCTCACCAGACAAAAATAGTGTAAAAAAAAAAATGTCAATCAATAGAAAATAAATTGTATTTTTTCTTTCTTAAAAGACACAAAGGGAATTGTGTAGTTTATATCTCAGTATAAAAGTCTATGTGTATTTTGTTAATTAAAAAAGTTGGGTGATTAGTACCTAATGTTAGGGGGATACTTAGAATTTAACGACGTAGCCTGGAGGTCTCAAAACTCGAATTGCTACCTGTGAGTAATTTGTTTGCCCGCACGAAGAGAAAGAGCAGTTATTCAAATGAGTTTCGAGGTGATACAAGCAGAGAAAATGACTGGAGGGGTTGTTTCTAATACGTAAACACAGGAAAGTGCTCTTAATAGCGCATATTCGCAAGTGTAAATTTGAATGGGACGGACGATTCTGCCTCTAAAATCAACCTAGTAGTAATTTCAACTGGTGTTAACGACGTGTTGGGAGAAACTTTCGACGTTACCATAACAACATTAGATATTATATCCATATACAGACTGTGGGGAAATAAATTAAAGGCTCCGCACACCCTCCGGGGTGTTTTCACTTATAATGGCTGATTGGATCTCTGCTCAACTGGAAAGTAGGCGGAGCTATGCTGGGAATCATGTAAGGTCATGTAAGCACACGCCAGAAGAATCAGAACCCCCAAAACCTCACTTTTGCATTTAAACGTCTAAAATGCAAATACTATAATATAATAACAGCCAGAATGGTGTATGCCTCATAGCCCAAAATGCATCTTCACACATTGCACACACACCCACCCACACACACACATCACCCTGACAGATGGGGACTAGTCTCACCTGTCAGCGTGATTGATCAGTGTCTCCACGGCAACACATCCCGCCCTCCAAGACCGAAAGGTTCAAATCAGAAACAAATTGAATCACGAGCGTCAAATAAATCTATGATCGGATCATTTTCGCTGTGGGATGTGAATTTAAGACCAGTGTTAACTCCTGTTAGAGTAACATTTGATACAAACAGCATGTGTCCAGCTGTTACTCAGCCTTTTTTAAAACCTTGAATCTATATGTTTGTGTGTTGTTTTTAAAGATTTATGAACGTCAGACAGGTTTGACAAAAGTTTAGAGAGACAAGTTGGTTTCGATCTTTTTGTGGGATTTACTGACAATAACAAAAATGAAGCCAACCTATGTCCTATCATGGCACACACTGTCATGTTGTCATTTTGACTCATATACTGTAGCCATTTTGCGAAAGTATTTAAAGCGTGGGTCCATCTGCGTCCTGCAGTGACGTGGGGTTACCTACGTAAACTAGCCTTGAAGCTAATCAATAAGGTTATGAATAATCTGAACGCTATAGCACTAGTTGAGTCGACGTTATCTGTGCTTCGTTTGGAAATAATTGAAAAGGTTAGTTCGGTGTCTGCATGATAGCGCTGCTACATGTACAGTACATATACATCCTTATAAGCTAAGCAATGCTGTACTGATTTCGTTGTCTTTCTCCTGCTCCTATGAATGGGTGGATGGCTTCCGAGCTGAATCCACCTCATATTCTTTGTCGACGATGCAACTCTTAGTCACGGTTGTTTCATCCGTGTGGTCCTTCCTTCCATAATAGTCTATATGACTGTGTGTGTGTGTGTGTCTAATCAAATGAATCACTCGCCGGTTCTGAGTTTTCGCCACCTACTCCTCCTCTCTTACTGTATCTCCTCCGTCGACTAATCCTCCCCTTTCCTCTTTCACGACACGTCTCTCTTTCCATCTCTGCCTCAAGTCTGTAATTTTCCTCCTCGTTATATTTACGTTGACGTTCCCTCTGCTGGTGAAGACACTGTGGGAAGATAAAATGCATCATAAGGGGGTTGGTGTGTGTGTTTGTGTGCATGCAGGGTGTCACATCTTGTCAAAATCTAGCAGCAGCTCTCCTCCCAGTCGAGGCCGCGGTGTCAGTTTTGTAAAGTCAAACACCACCAAGTCTATTTTTAACTTTTAATGGTTGATATTGATATTATAGCAAAGTTACCAACTGTTCGTACGGTTATTCATTGTAGACACTGCGTGTTGTTAATGCTGATATGTTCCATTTCATATTTAGTTTAAATTAGTGAAGATACATTAAAAAAAAATCAAAAACTGGAAACTCAAACTCTCGTTCTTTTTAACAAATTGTAAAAAAAAAAGGCCGGTAATCAGAAAATTCAGCAATTTCAATTATCATAATACAATGTTTTAACTGGTATTTCAGTGTTTTGTGTTATTTTGCTCTCCAAGGATATTTATTTTTGAATAACACTTTTCTTGTTGTAAAATATCTATATTATACAATAATGGAACATCTGTCCTGCGTGAAATCAATCTATTTCGCTATTTAGATCACCAAAACAAACAAAACCGTTCACAATATCCAGCAAAATGATCCAGATCATATCATTTAAGGTGTAGCCCTTCACACTCAGCTGTGTCACACCGTCTCTCCATCTAATTTCTTCCCAACTTCTCAGCTACTCCACCCGACAGCTCCATCACGTCTGCTTCGGTTCTTTCCATCACACCTCCTGTCATCACTTTCTCCCTCTGATTAACTTCCCCCCTGGATTTCTTAATATACCTTTCACTGAATGCGTCTTATCACTCGTTCTCTTGATACTGAACAGAGAGGTTAAACTTTCCAAAACCAAAAAACCCAGAGCAAAAGTGTAAGGAAGTCATTCATCTGTGTGTTTGTCTGCTGTAAGCTGCAATCGTTCGGCGTGTCCGACTAACTAGTTTACTGTTGTTCACAGTGTTACTTTATTGGATTTGGATGTTTACACTCCAGCAACCATAGCCAATCTTTTAAACCGAGATAGCATTAGATTTTGTTAACCAGGTTACTCCTCATCCTACAAGCCTTGAAAGTGAACTCATACAATTTGAAAATCCAAACACTAAAGGGCATACATTTGTCAACTGTGTTGTGTGTCCAAGTATAGGCTAAAGCAGCCAAATAGGGTTATGTTAAAGTGAAATAAACAATTGATGTTACATTTTTCCTCATCATACTATCATACAAAATAGGACTACCTAGTTCTATCCTGCAATACGAGAACAAGACTGTTTCCGTCTTCTATGTTCTTGATAAAAACTAACTTTGTGAGAGATTGCTATGGGCTGTCTTTGCAGTTCAAATGCAAACGACTGATGTGCAATTGCATATATGTAAGACTGGAAAGCTCGACAGGTGTAGCAGCAGCAGTACAGTACTAAGAGGTCAGGGCTTCGCAAACAGTCCGTTTATTGCAAATTCATTTCATCTGGCTCCGATCTTTACCCCTCTCCCCTTTTGCAACCTTTACAGGTCCATTACCAGGGCTTACTACCGCAACTCCGTGGGCGGGCTCCTCCTGTTCGACATCACCAACCGCCGCTCCTTCCAGAACGTCCACGACTGGCTGGAGGAGGCTCGCAGCCACGTCCAGCCACACAGCATCGTCTTCCTATTGGTGGGCCATAAGTGTGACCTGGAGGCACAGCGCCAGGTGTGTAAAGCGTAACAGTGAACACAACAATATTCATCCGAGTTAAAATGTGTTGCTGGGGACAGTGGCTGTTTTGAACGTTACGTAATATGCAATTTCACAAAGTCTGCAGCATTAAAAATAACCTTGTGTTCACATTTAGATCAGCACACATTTGGATCAGAGGCAAGTCGTCATTGTTTGTTCAGATCTCTTGGGGCAGCTGGCAGACAGGAAGCAAAAATATCACTATTGAAATTTAGACTTTACAGGATGACACTGCAAAAAAAACACTGTGTCTACGCTCACAACACAGTGTTGTAGGAGCAGGATTCAAACCGAATATGGAAATTATGTAAAGTTTCCCATCTAAGGCTTCGGTTATACTTTCCACAAGGACGATCGCATGAACATGAGCTGAGTTGGAATCATGACAAGGAAAAGTTTGAATCTTTTATACCCCTGCGAAGGGCCATGTCCGATGGTGTGACGTCATTTTGGCCGCGCGGACGCTATCTACCCTTGCTTCAAGCATAAATCACGCTTTAGCCTCTTCATTCTGATCCTGAAAGGGAAGTGGTCTTGTTCCAGTCACAAATGAAATGGTTTGTTTGTGGTGGGAACACGAACCGACCTCCATCCAAACCCAACTACGAGGCTTACTCTGCAAGTTTGAGCTAAACGAGTCCTGCAGTCAAGAGCACTTTGCATACTGAGATGCAAATGAACAAAATCAACGGCAGCTAGGTTGGAGAATGAATCAGGTCTGACCTGGACTAGCAACAAAGTATGTTGCTGTCTTGTTATTTGGGCAGATAGGACCTTTCTTCAATATCCTGGGTTTACTTTCTATCTCCTGCCCCAACCACACATCCAATCAATAAGAAGGGTGAGCGATCTCACGTGGCTTTTAGGGAAGCATTTTGGGTTGCTTGAATTTTTGCATGGAATGAAACCGAACCAAGGGGAAGATGCAAAATGTTTACCTTAAAACTCATCCACTGACCAAGGCAAACAAAGTATTGGTTTGAAAACGCCCTGCATTTAGTTCCTGGGACTGTCTGGTTGAAAAAGGACAGTTGGTAGCCATTTCCAGGTCTGGATTTAAGATCTCCGCACTAGTACACATCTTACGTTACTTTTGGATGTGTCAGGGACGGCGTGTCAATATATGATGATGATGATGTTACATGCATGGCGTCCTTTCAAAATAAACTTCCGTTTTCACAGAATGTTTGGTTTAGACAACACAACCACTTAGTTAGGGTTAGGAAATGGTCGTGGTTGATGTTAACTTCACTGACTACGACTCACGGGACTGACGATACTAACGAGTCACGTGACTAACGACTGACGTGACAAAATAAATCAACATTTTGAGTTTCACATGGGCCACAAATAGTGGTCTCCTGGTTGAAAGTCCTGTGTTTGTTTGACCCATCCACCACCCTTAGCGAACCTGCTATTAATCCTACGTCACTTGTTCTGACCGTTGGATATTGCTGCGGGTGGGTTTACATTGGAGATAGTAGGGTGCGTCGGTATCCGATGCCGATGGGCACTTACCAAGCGGCAATACTTGACGAGTTTTGAGTGAGATCGGGTTGCTACTAGCTCTCGACTGCTCAGTTGGGAAGTTTCATCTCATCTCATTTTGATCTTCTAGGTGACCCGCCAGGAAGCAGAGAAGCTCGCAGGGGCGTACGGGATGCGCTACGTCGAGACATCGGCCCGCGACGCCATCAACGTGGAGCACGCCTTCACCGAGCTGACCAGAGACATCTTTGCCCTGGTGCGGTCCGGCGATATCACAATCCAGGAGGGCTGGGAGGGCGTGAAGAGCGGGTTTGTCCCCAACGTGGTTCACTCGTCGGAGGAAGTGACCAAGAGTGACCGCCGCTGTCTGTGTTGATCTGGGAAGGGATCTGAAGGTGAAAAGGAGGAGGGATCCAGGAAGGACTCAGAGGAGAGTGGCTGACGGACTGAGGTGTCAGCCCTCTGACTGAAACCGTTGGTAGCCCTCTGTTGTTCTTTGTTCAGACTGGATACAGAAAGAGATGTTTGAGGACTTTCAATGAAGGTACAACACGGAGACGAACACCTTGGACGTGGGTGGATAGCTGAAGGGTTGTGCCCGTTTCTGTATACGTTTTATTTCTCGGAAAGGAAGGATCACAGATGCTCATTTACTTGCGAGGGCTCCCATGACTCAATTCCTTTAGTTTGGGTTCGGGCTTCTTGCTTGAAAATCCCCTACCTAAACGTCTTAGAAAGGCCTTAGAAAGAGGATCCATTCTGGTTCTTCGCCAAAACACAATGAGACTAATCTTTCTTTCTCCCATCATCTCTTCCTTCACCTCGCCTCCCACTACTTCTTAATCCTCTCCTCTCCTCCAATATGCAATTACATGATCACATACGAAACGATCACTTTTACGTTGTTGTCCAACATCCTCCTAGCACATATCATTTTTAATAAGAAAAGTCGGCACCCTCGTTAACAAGAGGGTATTTTGCTCCACATTCCACTATCAGAGGTCAAAGGAGGAGTCCTGGAGGGCCTAAATTTAATGAGGGAAGACTGATTTCCTTCCTGGAGCTGTGATTTTGTTGCCAGAGACCACATTATTTCTCTCTGAAGCAATTTAGGCCTCCAGCGAGCTCAATGACATTGACTACATGGTTATATCCACTATCATTCTGCTAGATACCGCACTATAACAAAGCATCATCACCCATCCAGTTCCTAATGGACTCCTTAAGCAGGATGAGACAACGTGTACAGCTTAACTGACCCGATATGGACTTGTTGGGACGATCTTAACCATACCGCACTGTCTGCCTTTAACTGGGGACTTGTTAAGGTGGACTAATAGGAGTGTTGGAGCCAGAAAGCACCTTAACAGCCAAGTCCACCTTAACTGTGGAGCCTCATTTGGGACTTTTGAAGGATGCAGAAACAAAGCAAACAGAGGGACCAGACCACGGACTTCACAGAAGAACCACATTACCCACAATGCATGGACGATATAATCATGCAAAGAAAGTCCAATTGGCAGGAATTAAAACAACCCACACAGATACAGGCACAGGAAAAAACTACAAGTGGTTTATATGAGTTTTTTTTTTTATGTGTGTGCAAGTGTAATCTCATCAAACTTTTATTTCAATTTGAACACACTCCAGCACTACAGGTTGATGTACTCGGCATAGTTACTTGGGAATTTTCACTTACACTTAGAAACTACATGGGTTTTGTATGGATCGGGTAGCTTTCTGATACCAAAACATCCAACTGTAACTGCAGCCATTGATATCTGATTGCTCAAACAACCTTTGAAGGTGGTTTAAGATGCATTCTAGCCAGATGTTGAAAAGGTGTAAATGCATCTGTCTTGGAGAGATTAGGTACACCAAGCTCAAAGGGAAGCAGTCTAAGGGGGCATTCACATGCTGTGTTCTTTGCACCTTCAAATCCATTGTTGTCAATGTAGACGCATGGCAGGTGGAAAGCATTCCCAAACGCCGCCAAGCTCCTATCTTTCAGAACGTGACGGCTGCGCCCCGAGATAAAAAATATTTAAAATTTTGGAACCCAGCAATGCACAACGCATGTCATGTGGCGAGGAACAACCAATCACAGTCGGCAGATATCTTTTCTTTCTTCCGTAAATATCAGTCTGTGGTAAATATATGGAGGAGAAGTTAATCGTTTTAGTGCAGCCGGACTACCCAGAGCTTTATGATCTGTCCCACAGGCTATTTTACTTGCTTCACCCTTTCCGGCCAAGTTAACAGACAAATCGAGAAGTAAAGCTTTACGGTGCAGGAAATCCATTTATCTTTGTTTAGTTTAGTCTTATGGTGGAGATCAACCAAGTCCGTTGACGTACGCAAAGTCGACGGATCCTATTCATTTTCTATGGAGAGCGGTAGATCCGGCAGCGTGTTGCATGACGGATCAGGCACAGCAAGTTGACTGACCAGTCGCCGTATCTGAATTTGCATAATCATGACTCGACTTCAACTTTGTGCAAATGAGGTCCGTCCATTGCAAGGCGGCATGCAGGCTCGCGAAACTCAGATCAAACACTCAAACTAGGCAGCGCTGATCAAATATGAATCAATATTCTGTTACTGTATTACCTATTTCTCGCCTCAAATGTTTTCAGAAACAGATTTTAGTGAACTGTTTAGCTGTAAAATGAGCCAACACCAAGCCCCATTGCACCATTACTGCTAAATTACCGCAACTTCATCATCATCGCAGCACGCAGGTCTTGGTTGCTTAGTAACGGCAGGTGCAATAGGAGCGCAACCTCCCAAGCACCTTGGATTAAAGGGTGAAAACAGCACGGTTGGCGTTTTCCCACGTTTTTAGACGCAACATGTGAACGGCCCCTAATACTGTATGATCACTTTTGGGGGATGTAGTTTGTGGTGCTGTTGAATTGTATTGCATCACACAGAGAGAGAGTGTTTCTGTTTCTTACTCTACCCCTCATTGATATAAATGCATATGAAGCGCCTCTCACTATGATGCATAATTCAACAGCACCACAAGCTGCAGCCTCCAAAATAACCATGAAGTTGAATCAACGCCTCTTTAAAACAGCTCCAAACTAAATCTGTGGAATGGAAATGCACATATGTGACTAAGTGCGAAATAAAATTGAATTAAATCACATCTGGATTTTATCTTGATACAAGACACATGAAATGAGAAGTGTAAACAGGGCCAAACTGTGTCACATTGGATATAAAACTACTGTTATGGGAATGGGGCAAGCTGACAGAACAGGCTTTTAAAGGTTTAAATCGCTATTTATTTTTTTTGCCCTATGTGTGAATATATAAGTAGGCATTTGTTTTACTGTTACATAAATGTTTTCACTCAAGATATCAGGCCAGTTACTGACGTTTCTTTAAATGCCAAGGAAAAAATCAAAGACGGTGAATCATACTCTTACATGAAAATGTTACAGGCTATAAACGGTGTGTTCAAGGAACATCAAAAATCCTGTGTTGGCGGGCGATTTGTCTGCTTGACTGAGTAATCTACCAGTAGATTCGCATTCAAACTACTTATGAGATTAGCGCTGGACCAAATATATTCATCTGTTTTGTGTTTTTACGAGCATCAACCTACATATTTGGCTGCATTTGCTACAATTCAATAAATTATTGTCTCTTTAACACTGATTAGGAACAGAGGCATAGCAATTAAATGGACCTTATCTACCTTAAGCACCTGGACGGCTTGGTGTACAGTAGATCTGAATTTCAATACACCTTTTTTTTTGCAGAATCTTTATTTAAACAGCATTTTATTTTTGGCCCTCAATCTGATACACAATCCTAAATGAACGCCTGTCGGATCTCTGCTATATTTATTTTTTATTTTTAATTAATTCATCGCCTTTACCCCTGCAAGTTCATAATTACAGTGAGGAAACTGTAAGTGCTTCATGTTCTCACACTGTATGCCTTCTTTTTACATGTCTCCAAAGAGTTCTGCTTGTGTTATCTTATTTTTACATGAATGTATCAGCAGGAGACAAAGGTGAGATTTTTTACACACCGAGTTGTCATATAAGAAATGTGTGAATGAGTCAAAGCAACGCACCCTGTTCCTTACAAAAGCGGTGATTTAAATGTTTTAAAACTTGATTGGAAATTACTCAAATTATAGCCACTACTCCCTCAACTTTACATATTGCATTATTCCTTACTGAAATCAGTGAAATGCTTCCAGACAGAATAAATCATCTTCCAGGACAAATAATAATAATAAAAAGTTCTCCCTTATGCCATTTTGTTTTCTAAATTGGACATCGAAGGTTACGTTTTATACCACAACCACTTTAAAGGGGACATATCATGCTCATTTTCCTGTTTAAACTTGTATTTTGGGTTTCTACTAGAACATGTTTACATGCGTTAATGTTCAAAAAACACATTATTTTTCTCATACTGTCTGTCTGAATATACCTTTATTTACCCTCTGTCTGAAACGCTCCGTTTTAGCGCCTAAGAAAAGCCCAGTCTGCTCTGATTGGCCAGTTTTTCATAATATGTCCCCTTTAAAAACTTTTCCTTTCTCTGCTTGCTGTATCATCACCAGTGCTTTCTACTGAAACACCTTTTTAAATGTCCCCGATTGAACGTCATGGAGTAGACGCTTCACGAGTGTTAAGGTCTGTGTAGGTGGATGGGTGTGAATGTAGTCCCCTGTGTGGGTGCAGCTCCTCCCATATGTGCTGCCGAGACTCTTTTCACCAGATGTCAGCCAGCTGGTAGATCTGCTCTGCTGTACAGCACCCAGTCGGATGTCTCTAAGCTCTGTTATATCATGCTTTTACTTTGAAATATTGTCTTTTTGGGGGAAATATGCATATTTGCTTTGTTGCTGAGAGTTAGATGAGAAGATTAATAGCACTCTCATGCAGCCGGTTAACTTATTTTAGCTTAGAATAAAGACTGGAAACAGGAGCTCTGTTCAAAAAGTAACAAAATCCACCTACCAGTACCTCTAAAGCTCACTAATTAACAAAAGTTTGGTTTTCTGGAGGGTTATATGCCAGACTATTGGCAACCTCACGGTCACCACAAGACTTAGTAAGCCCCCATAAAACCATAAATTGTATTTGGCACGGATTAAACAACAAAAATATATAATTAGTGTGCTAATTTAGTTAATTAGTGAGCTTTAGAGGTGCTGGTAGGTGGATTTTGTTAACATTGTTAGCAATATTAGAGTCCATGATGTCATTTACTAATTAACTTTCATTGGTGAAAACATACAGAAAGCTTGTCAGATCTACAGTTTATTGTTGGTTCACTGTTAAAAACCTTGTTCATATCACATCTTAAAGCTGCAGTGGGTAGAAATGGAGCAAATATGATTGAAAAAAAAAAGTTATTTTTATAAAACGGTAACTATATCCTGACAGTAGTGCATGAGACAAGTACCGGAGGAAAACAACCAGTCAGAGCTGAGCTGGAGTCTGGAGCCGTCCAGCTGCCGTCTATATGAAAGCTGGCTGTCAATCATTCGCGAACTCCGATGAAACGGTCAAACTAGGCAGCGCTGATCAAATATGAATCAATATTCTGTTACTGTAATGACTATTTCTCGCCTCAAATGTTTTCAGAAACATCTTGTAGTGTTCTGTTTAGCTGTAAAATGAGAAAGTTTGTGACCCGGCCGCCATGTTGAGATCAGTTGAGGTAATACCAAGCACCGCCCACCAGCAAGAGCACAGCCAATAGGAACGCTCGCTCTCTGAAATGTCCTGTGATTGGCCGAAGTCTCCCGTCACAGGCTAGATTTTTTAAAGCCCGTAAACAGAGCCATGAGGAGGTGCAGAAGTCTAGTTTTCTCTCAGAACACTTGAATTACAATATGCTGAAAGGTTATTATGGAGTTTTTGTCCAATGATGCCAAAAACGTCCTGCCTACTGAATCTTTAATTGACAGATTTGTATTGATTTCTGGTAAGAAGAGGCAAAATACTGTATATTTTGTGTTGAAAATTGTCAGAAATGTGTCATATTGACTGAAAACAGCATAACCCAAAAACTTTTACATCCTTTTTAAGAGTAAAATAGCCGAGTCAGGTCGAATCCATTCTAGTAAAACACAATTCAATCAGTGCGTGAAATAAAGCAGCGGGCAATTAAACAGTAAAGACGTCCTTCTTTTGAGAGGCCTCTTCTTTCCTAGAGGCCCAATCAGCTGCTAACTGTCTGCAAGTGTTTTGTTAATATGTTTAGCCTCACTTGACACTGCAGTCTGCGAGTAAAACAACTTTGTTTCCTTTCAGTAAGTCACATGATGTTAGTGAACTTGAAAGCAGCATTTTTGTCCAAAAGCAGCATTTTTGTCCGACTCCGTCAAGGTTGTCCCCGAGCCGCTTTGGTCTTTAACTGACCCGAGGCTTAGTCTGGTGCAAACAAAAGATTTGAACCTTCAAAAGTCACCTCAGGACTCATAAAGTATCAAGGAAGGGCACGCTGTATAGGGGCGCACTCGTGTGATGGAAAGCATTGACGGCAAAGCAATCTGCTTTTTGGCTCGTTTCCAGAGAAACGTATCACACGGTGATTTACTGGCACTACGTTGTTCTCAGTGCTGTTCATGCACAGAATGCAAAAGACTGCTGGACTCACTTCATCTGTCAGTAGAGCGGTCGCTATAACAACAAAACTGCACCCTCACACAAGCTGAAAATAGGGTTCTGTTGTGAATTGCCAAAGAGCTCCTGGAGTCCTGTCATGATTAGAGAGATTTAGTGACCTTTGGACCCTGTTTCCAGTCATTATGCTAAACTAAGCTTCATATTTATCCTACAGATTAACCCCTTCATCGTTATATTTCCGTCACAAGGCTAAACATTGATTTCTCTGAAAGATGTTTTAACTACCCCGAAGGTTGTTTGACAAGTCTTAACGCTGTTCTGAAGACATTACCAGAATCCTCAAAGACGTCTAACCATCTGGATCGTCTACTGAGCGTTAATAAGAATATTTTCCTAAGTTGCAATTCTGCTTCCTGTCCAGGTAGCCACCCAGGTAGCATCTTTTTTTTTGGATTGGAAATTGAGTCGCAACTTGGGACGCAGGTAGACCAGGTGACCAGATCCTAACAAACCAAATGTGGGACAAAGAGTATGTTTGTGTGGGACAATGTGGGACACGTTACCAAGGCTGAGAGGTATAGTCTACAGTTTTTATATAATGTCTATATAATAATAATAAACATTTCTATTCTGCCCCTTATCTTGTAACATCTCTATGCTTTGCCCGAATGCACCAATAGATCGGCACATCTCTTTTTGAGCTATCATTGTTGGTCTATGGTACGACGGTACGATGGAGTATTAGGGCCACATTGAGGAAAAAAAACAAGTCTGAGATTTCAAGAATAAAGTCGTAATATTACGAGAAAAAAAGTCATAATAAGAAAATAAAGTCATAATATTATAAAGTATTCATTTTTACGTGTTATTTTCTTTTTTTTCTCATAAAGTTATGACTTTATTCTCGCAACATTACGACTTTGTTCTCGTAATATTTTGATTTTATTCTAGAAATCTCATATTTTTTTTCCTCAATGTGACCCTAATACTCCGTAGTACATTTGCACTTTGGCCCTCACTGCAGTAGACTTATATACTATATACTTAGACTATAAACTGCGTTACCTTCATCACAATGCTCAAATGTTTTGTGGCTCCAGACAGATTTTTTTTGTTAGCCTAAAATGTCTCTTTTGATAGTAAAGGTTGCCGACCCCTGGCTTAACATAAAGACTGAACACAGGGTGAAGCAGCTAGCCTGGCTCATCTAAAGATAACAAAATCCGTCTACCGACACCTCTACAGAAAAGCTCACCATATAAGACTCCGGGAAGTAGCTGCTCGTGGCCAAAAAAGCTATTAGCTAGCCAGTTTTTATCCTAAGGTAATCTAACGGACTGCTGGTTTAGCGTCATATTTACCACAGATGTGAGAGTGGTGTCTCATCTAACTCTTGCCAAGAAAGCAAATAAACTTATTTCCCAAAACTGTCAAATTCCTTTAAGCTTCACCATTCCTTTGCAACTTTTTGCCGTGAATAATGTCCCCAAGGAAATGTATCTGCAGGCGAGTGTGAAATCAATCTCCATATTTCTGGCTGTAGCTTCTAAGTTGATTTACCAAATGATCCTTTTATTAGACTTTGCACACTACATTGTTTATAGAGGATGAAAGGAAAACCAGTTGACTCAAGTTTGACCTGTAGTTGTCTTTTCTACCGTGCTACTCTCGACAGGCGACATGTCATCGACGTGTCATCCTTTGCCATCAAAAGCATGTATCTGTTGGGAGACAACAGCTATTTTCCTGCCCTCGGTGTGTAACTCTTCCTGTCATGGGAGCCGTGGTACGACAACAAATCCGTTTCACCTCTTTTCAACCCTCTGAGCTGTACAGACAATACTGTATATCACTGTCCTTAATCTGGTTAAATGGGACAGTCTCTTCCTCTGCTCTAGTTATCTCTCAACAAACTGAAATGTGCTAAAAAATGAATAAAATGTGACTGGAAAAATAAACATTCTCACTGCTAGTTTTTACACAAGGTGGTTGTTTTTTTTCTTCATCGTAGCCTGGTATCTGTGAAGTATTTGAGAGGAAGGATGTAGGAAAAACTAAGAATATTATTACTACATTTATGCCCTGCCACTTGAGAAATTATTTTGTTTCTATCGTTTCAAGGCAACAATCACAATTCACTTGAGTATTTCCATTTCATACTACTTTATACTTCTACTCTACTACATTTCAGAGGTCAATATTGCACTTATTCCACAAAAGATTTGAGAATTTGTTTTTTCTTCTCTCCTCTCCCATTAATCAACTCACGACCGCTCATTTTTATCTTGTGACCCTTTGGAGGGGGTGCGACCCAGAGGTTGGAAACCGTAGATTAAACTACCTGACTGTATATAAAGTAGTTTAAGTAGTTAAAACTAACTCCACTTCGACCAGCTACAACAGTAAAATGTCGTTTACACATTGATGCACCAGGATTTACAATAATGTGATATATCATTTAAACCTAACCAAGTCGTTTTGTTTCAATTTACGTTATGAAAAATATGAATTGCACGCACATTACGTAGGTGCGAGGCTATCAAAACAGCGTTGGCAAAGAAAATGGTAACGACTGCACACTACTCCATGCCACGATATTACAAAACAACCACAAACAAAAGTACAAAAAAGCAGTAATACAAAAGCCATACTTGTAAATAACAAACACGTTGGTTAGTGGTTGCACTGTGATGGCTCTTCCTATATATATACAGATACATTTATATATTCTGATATGTATTTGTAAATATGAAGAAAAAAAATTATACAACAGGTGTCTTTTTTCCATATTGGGATTTGATCATTTGGAAAAGTATGATTTAGAAGGGTGTTTTAAATGTATTAAATATTTCTCCTTTCCTTTTCCTCTACCTTAATGGGATAGTTTTGAACGTAGGTGATGAATTTTCTGATCTATGTGATAATAAATATGACAATTTTTATAAATAACATGTTTGATATTTAGAAGATTGGCTTTTGTATTACTGTTATATACTGCTATATACTACTTTTTCAAACGCTTTAACCTGACAGAGATCCAAGCAGGATGGAAACGTAGTCAATAAATATATTGTGGCATAGAGCAGTGTGCAGGCGTTACCTTTTTTTTTTTAAATTTACATTAACCATGTGTTAAAACAGTTTAAAACTGTGATCCCGGCAGAAAATACCCTCGAAACGTATTTCAGAATGTAGTTTAGTAGTATGGGAATGTCATTTTGTATAGGGACTACATAAAAGTCAGTGAATTCATAATTTTAGGTCTATTTATGGAGTCACTCGTTCATTAATTTGTAAAAAATCTTCTATAAATTCCTGTTTATTTTTTCCAATTAATGCTTTATAATTATTTGCATGACACTTGTGGTCCTCCATACAGTACATCTTCAACTGTAGTTACTCCAAAACAAACCTTCCCCATTGTTACCTGCAGGATCTTGAGTTCAAACATCTTTTCTAACCGTCTGATACAAGTTATGAGAAGAACAAACACCACACAGATCACCAGATCAAGGTCTCATCTCTTTGCCCAAATGTTCTTCTTTTACTTCATTCATTGTTTAATGAATACAGTGAGAGACAAATAAATACAGACAGAACAGCGGCTAAAAGGGGAGGAGGAAGAGGAAGAGGAGGAGGAGGAGGAGGAGGAGGGACGGAGGAGGAGCAGCAGGTGTGGAGCAAGACTACAGTCGATCCCTCTGGAGTGAAAACCGGAGCCACAAGGCAGAACGAGGTCTTATTCTGTACTCTTCTGTTGTGATCTTTGTCATCCTACAAGCCTAATTCTATTGAGTTGTCATGGCAACTGGATGCGTTTCAAGAATTAACAACTACAACAAAAAAGTCACACGTTATGTGAACGTTTGCTGCAGGTTGAGGAAAAAACCGAAACAAGTGCAGGCCAGTAAAAGGAGGGAAAAATGCAGGGAAAGAAAAAGACGATGCGAGAGAACCCTCACTCATTAATCTGCAAAAAGATAACAGGAACATACTTAAATCATTAAAAAGAATACAAAAATTGCCTCATTGCTTTGTTTTTTTTGTTAGTTTTTACTTGAAAAAATACTTTTAAAAAGTGACAAATCAACAGAAAACATTAGTTTGGGAAGTTTGAGCTCGATTTAATAGAAGGCATATTCAAAATAAAACAGAATTATGAAGTGTGCTTGACTTCATCTCTCGATGCAAGCGCACTGCAACTTCTAGAAATATTTCAAACATGCCCTCTTATCTGCCGAGCTCTGGGGTGAACATACACATGACTTGGAGGGTGGGGGGGGTCGGGTTTGTTTTTTATTGACTTGAGGAGAAGATAGTTAGCAGAGGGGGGGATGTGGACACCGTTCTGTCGATATTAAGACTTGTCTGCTGATTTGAGGAGGCTTTCTCTGCTCCTTCGCTTCACGTCCCAGTTGTAGACTCGTGCCATGTCTGAGGGGAGCAGTGAGTTAAAGGTACAACAGCAGCAGCGGAGAGACCGCAGGGTTACATCACATTTCTTATTTTATAATGTGTTGGAGCTGGAGATGTACAGGCTTCTCTTTCTCTCTCTTGATTTACAATCTAGAAGACATCACGATTTAATAACAAGATATACGTCACATTAAAGAAGTACAGATGTGAGTGTTATTGACATTTCTTCTTTGGTTAATTGTGTTCCTTACCATTTTGTTGTTTTATTACCTATGACTTGGTTGGATTGGACAGAAACTGCTCAACGCCTCGCTTTACCACGCCAAAAATGATGTAGCCTCCCCAAATGAGGCCTTGTTACGGCACACTCGTATGCATCAGAGAGGTGTTGTGCAAGTTTTTAAAATGTTATTGTCAATAATTTTTTAACAAAATAATAACAATGACCGTAGTAAGAGATCTCTGACCAACTGTCTCTGATTTAATCCATCCATACAAATGCAATAAGGGTTTGGCCAGCAGATGTCACTATTTTAGACTGTATCAAATGCTCCTTAACAAATAACCATTTTCAGTTGTTGTCTGGTGTTATTATATAAATCCTCTGACATGAATTTATCAGCTATCTGTCAACTATATCCTATGAATTGATATTAATGTAATCAGTTATTTTTATTTAATTATTTTTAATTTAAATTGTAATTATTTTTATCTCCTGTTTCGTTAATTTATTTTATCTTATTTTTATTTTATTCTTTTTTGTCGTATGCTCCGTACCTATGATTTATTTTTTTATTATTTTTATCTCCTGTTTCATTGATTATTATTTTATTTGTATTTTATTCTATTTTGTCGTATGATTTATAACTATATAATTTATTTTTTTCACTTTTTTTATTATTTCTCTCCTGTTTCATTGATTATTTTATCTTATTTCTATTTTGTTCTATTTTGTTGTATGCACTTTAACTATATAATTTCTTAAAATGCAAATGCAAATAATACAAAAAACAATGAACCATTTTCAACACAATAGCTTTGTAGTGTTTTCAGTGCTTCAAAAAGCTTATTTTGCCCCATCATCACTTTGGAAAACCAATAAATAAAACATGAGTTTGTGTTGCAAAAAACTGCAACAACAGAAAACGCTGAGTCAGCGTGATGCCCAACCTGAATGGACTACTTAGTGGAAGGATACTGACTTCGGTGGTGGTGAACTGGTCTCGCAGGAAATCCAGATCGTCCTCGAGTGTCTCTAGGTTACGAGATGCCGTGGATAGGTTCTTCTCTAGGAGAGCCTGGGCTTCATCAATGTCGTACTCTAACATGACGTTAGCCTTTGGAGGAGAAATGTCGGGGTGGGCAGGAGTGAAAGATGTAGAGAGGACTCAAGTTATGGCCTTCACGAACTTAACCTCTGACCTCTCCTGAGCATCACTACTTCTCTTTTCTGAAGAGTAACTTCTGCCTAAACATCCCGTGCTTGTCTTGTTCTCATCATTTTACCCATCTCTGTCTCAGATATGGTTTTTATAACGACAGACTACACACCAGTAGAATAAACTGACTTTAATTTGAGCTCTACTTACCCCTAACCATAGGCAGACTTTGTCGGTGGGCGGCACCGAGGCCTTGCAGTAAACATTGTCAGCCAATAGGAAGTGTGTATCCATGGGCGCTGTGGTCTCCTGGGAAAACAAACCATGACAGCAAACTGGTCAAAAGGCTTCCATTGTTATTGTTTTAATCCATAATCACTGGCCTAGCTTTCTTTAACCTCCTGAGACCGACTTTACTGTCTTTCAGAGGCTGTGGCAGGTTCAGTTTTAGAGCTAGAGTGAAGCTACAGATATCACATGAGACTAGAACACCTACCTATCTATTAGGAAACTATTGGTACCAACCATGTTATAGTTTTGCAAGATTTCTCTATCAACATCCCATAACATGCTCTATAATGTTAATTAAATGACCAATAAACTGCATGCATACTGTATGGGTTGAAATTATATGTTTTGTTAAACGGCTAATTTAAAAAACAGCTGATGAACTCAGGTTTTGCTAATTCTTTCTGTGGACAAATCTACGAATTAATGAATAATTTAATTTTGATTTCTGGTCATTTACATTACACATAAATCAACAACTAATCACAAATCAAAATACCGATATGTATATAACAACTACACAATTTTATTATAATTTAATCTGATTTAATAATAATAATGTATACAAGTATCAAGCAATAATAATTATTAAAAGTAGATCAAATCCAAGACATAAAATATAAAACAAGATAAAATAATTCAAATAATTACAACAAATATATAGTAAATAACAAATACCATCAGGTAAGAGAAAGCCTTTAAGATAAAAGTGGGTTTAAAGAAGAGATTTAAAAGAGCATTTCAATGTCCGTTCACACGATACACACCTTTTTCTTCTGCATGTGTCGTAGGATTTCTAGCGTCTGTGTGATTTGTGGGATCTGGCTTTTCAACCTACATATCAAGAAGAAGTAAAACAGAAAGGTGAGGTCCAGTGAGGTTTTTTTTTTTTTTTTTACGCCATGAAGGCATTTCCCCTTTCACTGGCACAAAGTACTCGTCAGTCTTCTACCACCCCATTACACACGTATTAAGTTAAATAAGAACTCAAACCCCAAGTGTCACAATAACAACCTCCAGTGTCAGTTTATTCTCTTTGAGTGGACTAAGTGTCTGATAGTTGGTGTTACCTGAGTTTCTTCTGAGACAGGTTGAGCTCCATGTATTTATATTTCTGGTACTGCTCGTCCAGCTTCCTCAGCGCTCCATCTGCCGTCTCGTTGCCTGGCTTCTTCATAAAAGAGTCGACATCCTCCTGTCAAATCCAGCAGAGGAGAGAGCACACGGTCAAGCCAAAACAATAAATAAACAATAAATATCGACCACAACCTTAAACATCTACAGCGGTGAAATACAACATACACATTAATGCAGCAGTGATACAAATGTAGGAGTATAAAGTACAATATTTGTCTCTGAAATGCAGTGGGGTAGAAGTATAAAGCTGTATAAAATGGAAATACTCAAGAAAAGTACAAGTATTTGTACCAAGTACAGTACCTGAGTTAATGGTCTTAGCAGGGATGGAACTTAAGTACAGTTACTCAAGCACACCAATTTGAAATACTTCTTTTCATGCTACTTTTATACTTCTACATTTCAGAGGAATATATTGTAGTTTTAACTCAAACTACAATTATATGAAAAAATAACAATCTTACACATCTACAGCAGTAAAATACAACATACACACTAATGTAATATTAAACCAAACACACACACACACACACACATACATAAATATATATATATACACATATA
>CAKAOI010035346.1:49088-106115 GCA_916701655.1 Sebastiscus albofasciatus | reverse complement strand
GGCCTCTCTGTCCCACTTTAACCGGTCCTCGTGGCCTCTCTGTCCCACTTTAACAGGTCCACTCTGCCTCTCTGTCCCACTTTAACCGGTCCACTCGGCTTCTCTGTCCCACTTTAACCGGTCCTCTCGGCCTCTCTGTTCCACTTTAACCGGTCCTCGCTGCCTCTCTGTCCCACTTTAACCGGTCACTCTGGCCTCTCTGTCCCACTTTAACAGGTCCACTCGGCCTCTCTGTCCCACTTTAACAGGTCCACTTGGCCTCTCTGTCCCACTATAACTGGCTGTGTGAAGTGTAAATAATAAATAATTAGAAATAAATAGAAATAATAATATTTTTTTTCTTTTAATTTTTTGGTGTTATCTATAGTAATAATAATTGTCCAAAATGATATAAAAAGGCAATAGTTTTAAGTCAAAAACCTTCATATTTTCTTGGGGGAGTATCCCCAACCCCCCACTCCCCATACTCCAACTGCTGCACAACATCTAAACCCTCTAAAGACCCAGGGGGAAAACCTGATAATTCTGTTAATAACTATTAAATACATTAAATATAAATGATCCTGGCCATTCGGATTAAAACAAAAAACATGGATGTCGCGGAAGAGTTTAGTATGCCGTCATTATATAGACTGACTTTCTCTCAGCACCCCCACTCTGACCGACTTCTGGCATCATGTTTTGGTCACATTTAATCTCGTGCTTAACGACCCCTTGGCGTCACTTTTCGCTCGCAGTAAACACACGCTTTATGTTGTGAATTAAACACCTTATTAGGTTTAGGCAACAAAACCATTTAGTTAGGTTTAGGAAAAAAACAACATGGCTGTGCATAAAACTACTAGGTAGAACAGCTGATTGTAAAGTGAAAGTAAAACTTAACGTACGGGACACGAACAGCAGTGGATGAAAGCCTTGTGTTAGTTTATTTGACACCCTGGGAATGACAAGCAGCTGAATAAACATACATTTTTGATTTTAAAAAATGTTAATTTAGTACAGCATTGTATATCCTGTGAAAGTACAGAACCATGATTGGTATACTTGTCAATGTAGATTGAGAGGTACAATCACTCAACCGACTAAACCGACTGTATATTACATGATGAGATTCGTGTGTGGATTCAAAGATCTGAGGTATGTTTGGTGAGGTTTAGCAAAAAGAAAGCAGAAAAACAGAAATGTTAGCAAAAAGACAGCTGATGAAGAAGAGGAGGAAGAGGAGATTGTTAATAACATAAAATTAATTTCCAAGAAGGGAGTGTGATCTTAATTAAAAGCATCAGCCTGTAACTGATTAGCAACACAAACAAATTGGCTCAGAGCAGTCTCACATCTTCCCTGGCATTTTACATACTGTAGACACAGCAAAGACAGGAATTGGACTTTCGGAAATTTACAAGTATTAAAAATCTGGGTCATAAAATTACAGTTTCTTATCAAAACAATAGCTGACTAACCTAACTGCTTGGAAGAGACACTTTAAGACACTTAAAAAAAAATATTGGAGTAAATATTATTAAAAAAAGTTATTTTTATAAAACGGTCACTATATCATGACAGTAGTACATGAAACAGGTAACCTGAAAAAAATCATGCGCTTCTGTGTCCTCCGGTGCTCCTAACGGCATCTGCAAGATTTCACAGATCGGAGGAAAACAAGCAGTAAGAGCTGATCTGAGGTCTACTGTCGATCTGCCGTCTATGAGAGCCGGCTGTCAATCACTCGCGAACTCCGACCAAACGGTCAAACTAGGCAGCGCTGATCAAATATGAATCAATATTCTGTTACGTTAATGCCTATTTCTCTCCTCAAATGTTTTCAGAATCATCTTGTAGTGCATGGTTTAGCTGTAAAATGAGAACGTTTGTGACGCTGCCGCCATTGGGAAAGGAACGCCAAGTTCCGGTCACATGACCGGAGCACAGCCAATAGGAACGCTCTCTCTCTTGAAATGGCCTGTGATTGGTCAAAGTCTCCCATCACAGACTAGATGTTCTAAAGCCTGAACACAGAGCCATGAGGAGGAGCAGAAATCTAGTTTTCTCTCAGAACACTTGAATTACAATATGCTGAAAGGTTATTATGGAATTTTGTGCCCAATGATGCCTAAAATATACTGCCTATTGAAGCTTTAAATTCTCCCATAGTAATCAGCTCTGACAATTTCAGTTCCTTTTGTACATTATTCCAGGAAGGAGCAGCGTATTTAAATTATTTTTTGCCTAGCTCCTTTTTAACCTTTGGGACCAACATCTGTAGGACATTGTGAGACCATGTTCATTGCGGTTTGTGCACATGTATGTACACAGATACGAAGAAACCTCTCTGAGGAGTGATATATATCTTAATCTGAGCCTGTGATTATAATTTACAGGTTCATTGCACCGCGAACAAAACAGATTAACTGTAATCTCAGTCCCGATATAATCTCCTGTACTGAGAGAGAGAGAGAGAATGACAGTGACAGAAAGTGAGAGAGTTAGTGTTAATCCAAACCCAGGCACCATACCTCTCGACTTCCATCATAACCAGCACTATAAACTTAACTGTATGCCAACGCTTAATCCAATCCATATGCCATCAGATTTATCTGCAGGTAAATCAGTGGGATAAGTATCTGCTGGCTAGATTAATAGAGTGCAGAGAAAGTAAAAAAAAAAAAGGGATGGGAAAATGTTTTAGGGCCACACTCCAGAGACCCAGAGAGCTGTGATCTGTGTGTAGATGTGTGTGTGTGAGGACAAGAGAGAGATACTCTGGAAATATTTTAGAGCCACACTTGGATTCTTTTATATTCTGCTCCCAAATGACGCTGTTACACTTCAAATTAAGCGAGAGGTGGGTGACGTAGGTGTGTGTGTCATAAAATTCCTTGAAAATATTGCCGGTGATGCATCATATTTTTCCCCTGTAGTATGATGCTGGGACACGTCGCAATGGTCACCACACGTTTGGATGCAAGCAGGTGGCAATCAGTGGGATTGGTGGATCAATAAAACAGTTAGTGACACAAAGATGGTGGGCTACCTGGGAGTGTGTGTGTTTGTGTGTGTTTACGTTAGATAGAGAGGGAAACAGAGACTGTTTGGTCTCAGAGGGCTACTGCCACTGCGGCAATGTCAGGGTTATGGATAGCCAAGCCCGGAACTTTTCTCTTTTTGTGTGTGTGTGTGTGAGTTTGGAGGCAGACTCCCCAGAGAGACTGTAATTATCAGGATGGTAAATCACCTAACATCTAGGACACACACACACACACACAGATTTGGACCAGTTCTCAGCCCAGTGTGGTCTGTGTTTAGACACTTATCTTGCAGTTATTAACATTCAACCACATTAAAATCAACATAGAACTGCAGGGCCCTGGAGTTACAAACCTTTTATTGCACCATTATAAGAATGCTAATGTCATTGCTTTGCAAAGAGGAAGCTTTAGGGATACGACAAAGGGGAAGGGTGTCCTCTGTAATTTAATGGGTTTGTTGGTGGACTGACGGGAGACCAGGGTGGGGTTTCATGCAAAATATATAAATAAAAAAAAAAACAAGGCAAAAGTGAGCATGGCTCACATAACCCCACACGCTCACTGCTTGACCCCTGCTAAAGAAGGGCCAAAGGTTTTACCCTTTTGGAAAAATGTAAAATATTTTGGGCAACAACTAGACCACACTGTCAACCATTATACCAAATTTAAAGTTCCTAAGTTAAATAGTTTCCGAGGTCTACACGTAAACGGATGGACGGAGGGACGGACACGCGGGGATATAAAAATGCTGAGGTCCTGAAATATTCTTTTTTTATTAATGCCCTGGCGGCAAACTCCGGGGTCTGAAAAGTGAAACCAATGTGAAAGTGCCTTAAACCTTCATTCTGTCAAATGGCCAGCAGGGTGCGACTCCTCTTGGATGCAAAAAGAAGTCAGATTGTATAGTTGTAAGTTGAATTGATTTATTAATCTATAAATAAAAAGACTAAATTACAAAATATTAATTATTTGACATCTTAAAGGTACAGTTTGTAACTTCTTACACGTATAAATCGAGTCGGTGCCCGATGCACGCTTGCGTGTGGCTACGCTGTTCCAGGACAAACTACACGGAAGCACCAAAACCGCAAAGTTCTATCTAGTGAAGCCCGTCTGTTAAACAGTGTCAACTCTTCCTGCTCCAGCTCCCCGACCGCGGCCAGAAGACACAGGGGAGCTTTGGTCTCCAGGGCCGGAGTCGATGCAGTTCTGCTCCTCTGCTTGCCTGCATGCTTTCACTCACACACCGCGCTCGTTCTCACTCGCTCCACCTCTCACGTGCGTGCGCGCACACTACACACTGCAGAAGACGGGAGTCTGAAGCAGGAAAACACAGAATCGGCATTGATTCATGGAGAGACCTTCGTCTGGTCAGCTAACATTACTGCCAAGCAGCTGAAATATAGAGTGATATTGTGGTTTTAGCTGACGTGTGTCGCCTCACTGTTTTAAGCGATGCTCGTTCATGTCTATGTAGAGCGAGCACAAGCACGAGCAACAAGACGCTGACTGATGTTGACTTAACGGCCACAGGTGTCGCTGTTAACAAGCAATTTCTGATTCTTACATAGAGTCTTTTGGGCATTAAAAAAAATAATAATTTACAAATGAAATATTAATCCATCATTAGATTCAGTTCAAATAAAAAGGGATTTACAAAAACCCCATGAAACAGTCAATAAGTACATCATTTAAAAAAATGCCATTAATGCATTCGTAATAATGGAATTTTAAAAATCTGTATGGAAGTGCAGTTTAAAAAGAGAAATAAATAACTGGATTCACAAATTGAATTAAGAATACAGACTTTAATCAGGCATTTAAAAAGGCAAAAAGAGATGTGTTAAAAATGTGTTGAATTTCAACAAATCTATGCAGTGTTCTACGGGGATGTCACAGTGTACCGAGACACCCGGAAGTACACGTCCACACCCTTGCTGCAAAGTAAGAGGACTGACCGGGGGGTCAACAAAAAATAAATTAGAAAACAGCTGTTGTTATGTTGCACCTCAATTTATTATCTCAATTTCATTTTTCTTATCCCCATGGTCAACATTACTTTTTATAAATTATTCTCAAAACTCTTAGTTAAAAGTAAGAATTGCAGCTTTTATATCATGCTAGTATGTGTTTTCCATATCTTTCAAAAGTCCTCTGTCACCAAAAAGATCATTCTTGAGAATCTATGATTTTAACATTTTACAATACCTAATCAGTTGTTGGCAGTTCAGCTCGGCTTGCAGAGATCTACACTCTTTTATAGATTGTGGAGGTTGTAAACTGTCATCTGCTATAAAAGGAGATAAAGTTACACCAGGACAATATGCATTTTATTCTATATGCATATGGGCATATAGGTGTATTTAGGGCTTATAGTTATAGGCTACAGAGCACTACATACACTGTAATGGCTCTCATCTTTTGTGCTCATCTCTACTGGGGTAATAAAGTGTTTATGACACCTCACTGCATATCCCCCCTACCAGTACTCTCCATCCCACCCCCCCACCCCTCCAAGCATAAATATGGTCCTCTATGAGCCGGTACAGCCAATTAACAAACTATGTTACACTGAGAAATCACTGCATTGTTTTATTAAGCCTATCAATTCAGCCAACACCTCTCCCGACAGTTATTGAATTAGTTTGTGGGTGCCATTCTTGTTTGACATGTGAGTTTGCCTGATTGCAGAGTAGTCTGCATATGAATTATAGAGCAAATTATGACTTTGCAATGTCAGACAAGGCGGTCAATTTAATGGAAAATTGAATGAAGTGTTGTTCCCTCGTAGTGAAGAGCTGCTACAATTAAAAACTATTGGATGAATGTTTTGTTTGTCCTCGTGTTGAACATAATTAAATTACAAGTTATTGGAAATCTTTTCTTTTTTTTTAAATCTAAATTTCATTGAGTATCTTTTGTACACATTATTATTTAAGGACAAATACAAACTTGGTGGATTACTGTCAGACCACTGACCGACTGGAGAGGACTATTATATAAAGCTAATTTCTACATAATTAGCAGGAGCAGAGTGGTAATCTGGAGGATTGGGAGAAATCCAGATCCTATGAAAATGCATTATTTCGAATAAACTGGCATTTTACATTTTCGCAAGTTACGTTCTTGTATCTCAAGCAGTGTTGGCAGCGAAGGACAGCTAGTCATCCGGGGTTACAACCAGTTTTCCTCGCAGTCAGAGTTCTCAATGGTAATGTTCCTTACCTGGAAGAGCAGCTCATTCTAGTCGAGGTATTGTCTCATAATACTAGATCATAATGTCCTTATGGAGCTGTTGTTCAACAATAAGAGTCACAGCAAGGCTAGATAGCTGTACTTACACACAGTGGTGCTTTGAGCTGAACGCTAATGTCAACAACAAGTAGAATGTTTGCCACAATCAATATCTAAGTTTACAGTGTTAACATTTTTATATCTGCTATTAGCGCTACAAAGTATAGCTGGGGCTGATGGGAATGCTATTAGTTTTGTAGGTGTATGGTCATAAAGTAAAGTATTGGACAATTAAGTTAGTCTTATTTATGTGTGCATATAATGAAATAAAGCAAAAGAGAAGAGATATACAATAACATGAATAAATGCACAGGTGGGTTGAAAAAATACCCTGAGGGCTGGTAAAAGAACCCACTTAACATTGAAATTAAAGAGTAAAAAAAAGAGTAAGAGTACAAAGAGTACATCTTAAAAATATCTAAAAGAAAGAAAAGAATACTATTTCCAAACAAGAAATGTTGTAGATAACCAGAGGAAAGGAAAAAAAAACAGGATTATAATAATAAGTGTTAGCACTACTTGCATAGACTGTATCCACCTCATTTACATAATACTATACTCTGTCAAGAGTAATTGTTTAAGATCTCTTTTAAAATTCAGAAATGAGGAGTGACTGCGAAGTGAAGCAGGTAAGCTGTTCCATACAACTGGACCTTTGAACCTAAAACTGTCCGAGGCTATTTCTGTAGACCTGACTATATACTGCAGAAGATCAACAGATGTGCTGTGATAACAGTGGATCTGACACCTAGTTACAAAGAAACTGTGAAAGGAAGTGGGTGGTGAATTGTTAAGAAATTGAAATAGAAAAGTACCTATCTGAAGTTTATTGATGTCAAATATGTTTAATAACTTCAGAGTTTGAAATAATGGGGCAGTCTGAGCATTCCACCTATAGTTGGTCACTATTTTAACAACTTTTTTGTAATACAAAGATGGGAATATAGACTGGTATAGTACAGTATGGCACTCACCCCGTTCTGATGAAGTATTTTAAGAAATTGGTTCTCCAGCACATCAAAAACAGCATCCCTGCCAGCCTGGACCATCACCAGTTTGAATATGACAACACTTGCATCAGAATGCTGTTTGTTGATTCAGCTCGGCCTTCAATACAATCGCCCCCATGAAACTGATTGGCAAACTTAGTACCCTGGGCTATACCACACTCTGCAACTGGATATGAGAATTCCTCACAAACAATCAGTTCGGATTGATGGTCACACCTCCTCCACTCTAGTGTTGAACACTGGAGCCCCCCCCCCCCCAGGGTTGTGTGCTAAACCCTTTCCTGTTCATCCTGTAAACCCACGACTGCAACCCCCCTACATGGAGAGAACTCTGTTGTGAAATTTGCGGACGACAACACCATCATCGGCCGGGTTAGAAACAACGATAAGAGTTCATATAAACATTACAAACAGGCACGGTTTGTAGACGGCCAAGGAGAGGAGGGCTCTGCAGCCATCGGTACCCATCTACCAAGCATCAGTGATATCGGTGAGGTGAGGTGCCTGCGCAGAGCCCAAAGGATATTAAAAGCAACAGCCTGTTCACCCTGCTGCCACCTGGCAAGCGATACAGAAGCATCCATTGCCGTACAAACCAGACTACAGAGCAGCTGTCAGAGATGGACATTGACATTCCTAGCATGGCTAAAGAGCTATCAGATAAACAAAGCACAGTGTACTGTGAAGATGTAGAACATTCTATAATCCAATTTGGATTGATTGTACAGCTGAAAGTGTAATCTGCTATCATTGTTCTTCCCCTGATGGCTTTATTTGATCTTTGTCTCCTAAAGGCTGTTATCCGTTCTCCTCAACAGGTCAATCACAGCGTCAGACCACTCTGGTCTTAAAACGCCATAAATCTGGGCTTTTAACAACTTCAGATCCAATTTCCTGTAATGTTTCCTCGTCTGTTTGGAGGTGTAAATCATCCTTTCACTGGATTTTGAAAAAAAACCTTTCTTGTAAGGTTACCTCCTTCGAGCACAAATCTGATTCCAACTCTCTTAACATACTATTGATCAGATTAGGTGTAGGTTGTGGAAATGAAAATGATCCTGTGCTATCAAGTAGCGTGTATGCTTTCAGGCGGTGGCCTGGGAGTGATGTGCAAAGGTGAGAACATCCTTCTTCTCTGAGCTATTTTCTTCCATTTCTATACTCAGTTTAATGCTTTTTTTCCCTTCCATTATCCTCAACCCCATTTCCTGGCAGAAAAAGGAAAACACATTTAAGAACATCAAATCTACTCGTCTGAAGGTCTGCCTCCATGCTCTCTCTAAAGCGGAGCGATACAATGTGCCTGTCAGAGGTTTTCAAATCTGGGACACCGAAACCATTTCACCCGTTTTGTTTCGGAAAAAGGTTTCCGTGTGTGTGTTTGGTACTGTACTTTTAGTAAAACAAAATCTGTCGGTTGCCTGGCAAGTTCTAGTGAGGTGCATGAACTGTCTGATGAACTGAACTGAGGGGAAAATGCAGCCACACTTGGTGAACAAGTGAGAAAGAAAACATGTTGAAATGATGAGAACCTTTCAGTCGCTGTGAGTTTATAGGTTGTGTCATTATAAATGCAGTTTGTCAGGTGTAGTAATGTTTCATACGCACCATCTCACAGACCAGAAATATTCTGATTGACCAAAAACTGCATGCACATTAGTCAGTAAGGCCTGGCAGTGGTTCTCAACCTTTTTTGGGCTAGCGCCCCCCTATCCATTATCCAGGTTCCTTACTGCCCCCCATTAAATAAAATGTAGGCTATTGTCTTCCTAAATATTAATGTTGATTATTATTATTATTATTATGTAGATTTATTATTTATTTAATTTTCATAATATTCTTATTATTATTCTTTGTTATATCATTAAAAAAGCATGTGAATAGAAAAGATATTTATGAGTGTTGCAACGGCATACTTGCCAACCTCGAGACCTTAAAAAAAGGGAGGATTTCAAAACCGAAGCGGGTGGTGTGGGGCTCCTCCCCAAGAAAATATTGAGTTTCAGACTTTTTATGTTAAACTATTAATTTGACCTTTAACTCCCAGGAAAGAAAACAGAATAATGCTCCCCTCCGGTGTGAACGTGGTGTGTGAATCTCTGGTATAAATTAATATTCATCAGTTTTTATTTATCTTTAATCCTGCTTGAGTGTTTCTTTCTCTTCGTTCTCTCCAATGATCTCTCCTAAAATTGTTATTACTATTACTATTATTATTATTATTATTATTATTAATAATAATTTACCCACCAAAATTGACTTGGCCCCACCAATAAAATGTAGCACCCATGGATGCTGAGGCCTGAGGTGGGGTCGGTCAGAAGTCCGGCTGAGGATGAGTGCAGGGAACGGGCTTCTCTCACTCACTGAAGGTTCTTTCAGACACAACGTGACGACGGCACCACTGCACTCTGAAACACGACGGTTTTTGCTGCATCGAGCAAAAGCTCAACTCCGGGCACTGCTCGCTGTGGAGAGCTCAGCTTAAACATGACCTCAAACTGAGCTGTGTCACGAGCATACACTGCTCTCTTCCCCTGAGAAACGACAGTTGGTGTAGCTCTGTTGTTGTCCGGGTGGAAACAGTAGGGACTTTACACACTGTTCAGAAACAGACTAAGATAATGAAACGGACAAAAAGTGTGAAAATGTGCCATAAATCGGGAGAAATATGGGAGAATTGTGACTCCGGGAGGAAACCGGGAGAAAGCAATGAAAAACGGGAGTGTTGGCAAGTATGTGTGTGGCTGGTTGCTAGACCTTAAGTTGCTTCACTGCAAGTCCGACAGCGGAACATCCCTCTTGTAAATTTGTAACCGCGGCGATAAACATGGTGTTCAAAGTGAATCCTCGGGAGAAATGGATGCTTTCAAGAAGAAGAAACTCTTAATTTCCTCCACGGGTAATACCGAGGAAGAGAGCGTCCATTTTCCTGACTTGACACAGTAAATGCCATGTTGGTGAAGTTTATAGAGATGATAGTCTGACGTCCCGTTCCAGTGAAGGCAGCATGTGGAGCAGCTAAAGAAAGCTGACAGACACACTGAAGTAAAGAGTCGTAGCTGTGTGAAATGACACGCCATCTCATGTAGTTGCATTGGTGTAAACTGGCAGCTTTCTAATGGTGCAGACCACGTTGTTTTGCAAGGAGTTTTAGCTCATCTTGTCATGAATCTTTGATGTAAAGTTCAAACGCCCCCCAAGAACACCTCAACGCCCCCCTTACAAATATATTGCTTCCAGTGCCACCCAACGTCCTCTGAACGCCCCACTTGAAAAACACTGGCCTATAGCATGTAATCAAGCACTTGGGGGGCAACAGCACAAGCTGACAATACAACAATGGCAAATTATTACCTTGTGAAGTTGCTGCAGTGAACGTTTAGCCTATTTACACATTCAGCAGACACAGAGCACAGGGCTCTAATGTTCCATTAGGTTCACCAGCTAGTTGCTAACTCTGTCTGTCTGCTGTTTGGCTGCACTGGACAGGTAGTGTAAAGTTGGTCTTTTTCACTGAAAACCAAAATAATCAATAAGCTGAAAGATGCGAACATGCTCCACAGAGCTGAGGGGATGCAATGGGGGAATTCTCCATGAAAGTAGTTGCCAGAGTCATTTTCCATGAAAGCATCTTTACCTTTACTTGAACGCCTCTCACACACCTATTACCCACATAAGTCACACACACGCATATACACTGATCAGCCATAACATTATGACCACCTGCCTAATATTGAGTAGGTCCCCCTTTTGCCGCCAAAACAGTCCTGACCCGTCGAGGCATGGACTCCACTAGACCTCTGAAGGTCTGCTGTGGTATCTGGCACCAAGCAGTCAGTATAGCAGATCCTTTAAGTCCTGTATAGTTGCGAGGTGGGGCCTCCGTGGTTCGACACAGATGCTCCATTAGGTTGAGATCTGGAGAAGTTGGAGGCCAAGTCAACACCTCGAACTCGTCGCCATCCACATGATGTAAAAGAAAATGTGATTCATCAGAACTTCATCACCTTCTTCCATTGCTCCGTGGTCCAGTTCTGATGCTCACGTGCCCATTGTAGCCGCTTTTGGCGGTGGACACGGGTCAGCACGGGGCACCCTGACTGCTCTGCGGCTACGCAGCCCCATACGCAACAAACTGCTCCTCACTGTGTGTTCTGACACCTTTCTATCGGAACCAGCATTAACTTTTTTCAGCAGTTTGAGCTCTAGTAGCTCTTCTATTGGATCGGACAACAAGGGCCAGCCTTCACTCCCCACGTGAATCAATGAACCTCGGGTCTGACCCTGTCATCGGTTCACTGTTTTTTTCCTTCCTTGGACCACTTTTGGTCGGTCCTGACCACTGCAGACCAGGAACATCCCACAAGAGCTGCAGTTCTGGAGATGCTCTGACCCAGTCATCTAGCCAGCACTATTTGGCCCTTGTTGTCAAAGTCGCTCACATCCTTACGCTGGCCCATTTTTATCTGCTTCCAACACAAAGTTAAAAATGTTCACTTGCTGTCTAATATATCCCCCCACTGCCAGCTGCCATTGTAACGAGATAATCCATGTTATTCATGTCACCTGTCAGTGGTCTTAATGTTATGGCTGATCAGTGTATATATCTGCATACTCGATACTACATACCCATCAGTCTGAACCCGTGTTGTATTCTTCAGTTTGCTTTTGTTGCCTTGGTTTTTTTGTCATTTGTTACACAAATCGTAAGGCGTGACATGCCTTTCTCCTAGAGTCTGTACATCCTGGGGGACCCGTCACTCCTCGAGAACTTCCCATCCCCTGATGCAGAATGCATGCAGACTGCACTGATTCTGTGGTGTAAACTCATTATTTCAGAATGGAAGGTCCCATCTGCCCCCCCCCGCACACACACACACACAAACTATAAATCTTTGGTATAGTCATTTTGATAGACTGGCCGTGCTGGAAGGCCTGTCATCATATAGACTCATGAACAGAGTGAGATGTTTCCTTTAGAAATGGGAGCATTACCTTTCCAACATTAGAGAGCTAGATTAGGGTGTAGGACTGTCAGGGACTGCAGGAGTCAATTCCAATGCTCTTTGTCACTTTTATTCCTGTAGCAGTGGATTGGCCTGCACTACATCTCATCATCATTTGGCATCGCTGAGTGTGGAAGTATGCAATTGTTTGGTATTGTCCTGTATCTTTATTTGTTTTACGTCCCTATTTTTTCTTTCTTTCGTTTGTCTGTCTGTCCCTAAACTGTTTCAGTTTGAATACTTGTCTTGTACAAGTACCGACATCAATTCTGCTGGTTGTCCTATCACCAGATATTTGTCACATGTGCGCTTGAAAATATTAATGTATTTATAAAGTACCTTTCTAGTGTTCTGACCACTCAAAGCTCTTTACACTACATGTCAGCATTCACACATTCACACACCGATGGCTCAGCCTTCAGGAGCAGTTTGGGGTTCAGTGTCTTGCTCAAGGACACTTCGACATGTGGACCGGAGGAGCCGGGGATTAAACCACTGATCTTCCGATTGGTGGGCGAACCCACTGTACCTCTGAGCCACAGCCGCCACAGTATTGAAATGCAATTCAGTACACCCCTCATCCTTCTCCTATACATCGAACTCAGCGCCACACAAATGAATGGGCAGGAAGCAACACATTAACTGTCCCAATCCTCATTGAGATTGCCTCGTTTACACAAAGAAAATGTGTAAAAAGTTATGTCCTCAGAGGAATTTAAAAGATGCTATATTGTACAACTCTTACATATAGTGACTTTAAGTATGTATTAATTATGTCTTACACCACTGGCTCCATGTATTGTCTGCTGACTTTGCCATGCCTTGGTACTAGTAGATGGATTAGGCATCAATGAATGTGTCCGTGAGGTCCTTCTTATCCCTAAAATTCATAAACATAATTTCTTCCACACAGTGAAACAAAGCTTTAGGACTGTATTTATTTATTTATTTTTAGCTCTATGGTACTGTCATTGTCTGAATCAGGAGCTTAAAAGAAAAAAAAGTCCATCCTTAAGATAATAATTGGATAATATTTTGTATGTTTTTGTTTTTTATTCTACATGGTTTCATTTTGTTGGCATTTATGCTTTGGTTTATTAGAATGGGAGCACTTTAATTTTTATGTCTGTATGGATGAATAAAAAAGAACCTTTAACAAATTACGGCTGAAATTATAAGCGCAGGAAATGAGTGACTGGCTATTAATTGCTCTCTGAGTAAAGAGACAGACAGTGTATAGCTCAGCTTTCACTTGGCCGGCTCTCCGGTGAGGGAGCCAGTCCAAGGAAAAGTCTATTAAAAACTTTTAAAAAAAAAAAAGGATGATTCAGCTGGTCAAGACCCCCAGAGTTTATAGTACATGATTATATCCAGCAGACACCGTGGTACACCGCCAGGCCACAAACCGGCAACTCTCGCATGCTTTTATCTTCCGGTCCCTCATCCCCGTCTGCTCAGGAAAGCCGCCGGTACATGAAGGCAGGGAGGAATGATCGATGTTCAAACTTTAAGGAGAGGACGGGCGAGGGGTGTTCCAGCTCGGCCTGACATTGATCCCTTCCCCCCTGAACTGTGGCGAGTTGAATGGCAGAGGAGAGGAACGTGTGTGGGATTGTTTGGCGGAGAGTAACCGGCTGTCGAAGGGGAATAATAGATCCAGCTCTGATTCTCTCCGTTTTTATCCTTAACCTCCTTCTCCTTGACTTTAACGGAATCATGGATTTGTCTTGATAAAGACGCATAACTCCAAACATGGGAATGTTTTAATTGTTCTTTGCTGTTGTGTGGACACTGGAGTTCACACAAGGAGCCAGTAACCCTGTTTAACTGCGCCGCTGTCCATGGCGCTGAATATAAAGCCTTTACCTATGACGAGTAATGCACTGTAATTCGTATACATGTATATCCCACGAAATCATGAAACCACAAAAAAAAAGAAAAAACACTTGACTTTCACCCAGTAGAACGGTCTTTGTGACCCGTGTGAAACCAAAAGTCAACTTTAATTTGTCACGTAACTTCTGAAGTAACGCCACTTCCATAGTTATTTTAACCCAAACAAACCACCATCTTTTCCTAAACCTAAGTCCTTCTTTTGCCTAAACCTAACCAAGTTGCTTCCTGTGAAAACAGAATGCTTATTTTGAAAAGACTGCATGCATGTAATGCGTGGAAATTGACGTGTGTTGCTTGACGTGTGTAGGAGAATGCATGTAAAATGAGGAATAACTTTTCATAGCCAAGTCTGCAGATATTAATAAGTCATTAATAAAGGAGTCATGAGTTTCCCACTTTCTTTCTAAACATTTTTTTTTACAATAATCCGTCAAGTCTATAGTTGTACATGTTGAAGGTCCCATATCGTGCTCATTTTCAGTTTTCTACTTCCTTTATTTTCCTCATACTGTCTGCCTGAATATACCTGTACTTACCCTCTGTCGCTCCGTTTTAGTGCATTTGGATAGAATTGCAATGGAATTGCGTTGCTAGGCAACAGTTTGGGTCCATGTTTACTTCCTGTCAGCTGATGTTATTTACATACACTGCAACAGGAAATAAACTGGGACACATTTAGAATATTTACGTTTAAAACCGTGAAATGGTCTAAATATTGTATATTTGTGACATCACAAATGGACAGAAATCCCAACGGCTTGTTCCAAATGCACAATTTCTGAATATGGGCTGTGTGTATTTCTCCGTATATTGAGCATTTTGATAGTATTTATAAAGCACTTAAACCTGCTTTAAAAAATAAAAGACATGAAAATCTCAATTTTTACAATAAAGAGGACCTTTAAAGGAAGAGTTCAATATTTTGGAAAATACACTTATTCACATTCTTGCTGAAAGTTAGATGAGAAGATCACATACCACACGTCTGTACAGTAAATATAAAACCACAACCACCTGTCGGTGTAAAATAAGGGGAAACAGCTAGCTTTGCCGCACCTCTGAAGCTTACTAAATAACACATTTTATTTTGTTTGAGCATTCAGCGTGGCAGCCCCGACCCTCTGGATCTCTCTCCCGGCAGAGCTCCGCAACAACGCCATATACACGGACTCATTCAATCCTCGAAAACCTCCTCTTCACCCAGGCCATCAGTCATCAACAACCACAGTTATCTGGATATCTTGTGCTTTTTCTGTACTTATGTTTAGTTGCTTTGTTTTGTTTGTCTCAGTAGTATTAGCATAATCTAAAACTAGAAGTGCACTCTGCCAAGGCAGGTTTCAACGCCGCGGGACTTCAAGCTAGGCGTTTCAGGCAGTTCAGGAGCAGTGTTTCTGTGGAGGAGAGTAACTCCCTTTGGCGTGGACTTTGTAACTTTTAAATGTACAAAAGAAAACACACTAAAGGAAAGGGAAAGGGCAAAAACGCATAATAGGTCATCTTTGACTTTTGTGATTTTCATTACATATTCCAAGACTTGAATTCTCCATGTGAAAAACCCATCAATGCTCTTCCTCAGAAAAGTTATTACACCAAGTATTTTCATCAGCATCATGAGCACATGAGCATAAAACAGCATAGATTGCGGCCCAGCAGTTAGAGACAGGAGCTTGTGACTTAAAGGTTGCCAATTCCTGCTTGGCTGCCTAGGAAAAAATCTAAGTTCTGAGTGGGAAATGTGTGATATCGTTAAGATAACACACTCATTTAAGAAACAAAAGCAGGAAGACAGTGTGTTTTTTTGCTCTGTATATGACCACGAGCAATCATTTCAGGTTCACAGCGTACGGTATCAAATACTTATACTACCGCTCTTTTAATCTCCGTTTCATAACCTTTACCTGCTCTGTTGGTTGAGTAATGCTACTGCTAATGCACCTCTTTGATGTACAGGGAGGTAAAGCCATCTGAACTCAGCCAGTCTGCTTCTAAGGGAGACTTTAAGATTGAGGCAATTAATTAATTAAAAAAGCAACAATAAATAGTCCTTAGAAGAGAAAATGAAAGTAGAGTTGATGTATGTTCGTATTGGTGCATTGCCTCATGGTGACTGAAGGTCATAGTTTACCCACCTTTTATTTACTACATCAGTTATGAAGACGGAACACTCTGTCTCTGTCTCTGTCTCTCTCAGCCACCAGACAGATTTTGAGTTGTTGCTGAAAAAAGAGCAAGCACAGAGCTGAGACACAGGCTGCCCGCTGAGCTGAATCAATTCCATTTGACTCAGTTATTTGAAGTCCGTGCACTCCTTCCTTCTCCGTGTCATGCGGCTAAGTCTTACGAGCTCTGTATGTGCCATCTCTGTGTGTTTACGTGCACACATCTGACTGTGTTTATATGCAGCCGATGCTGACATGTGGGTGTAGACTGTGTGTGGTTGTCTTCTATCAGGGACTACAGTGCATTTTATTCTATCTCAGTGGTTCTCAAACTTTTTACACCACATACCACGTCGGAAAATATTTGACTCCCCAAATACCACCATTATGACCAGGGGTGGGCAATTACTTTTCCTGGGGGGCCACATGAAAAACCAAGAGTTGTTGTCGGGGGCCAAACAAATTTTGTCAGACGTAACCTTTATTTTATCACTAGATTAATTTATAGAAAACATACTGCACACTTATTTTTCAGCATTTATTATACTGAAAATCACTCCAAACAGCATATTATTAAGAAAATTATATTATATTTTGAACCGTACAGGACTGACTGTTTTGGGTAGTAATGTTTCTATTAACAAAACTTAACAAAACAGAGAATCCCCCAGCATGCCAACATATAAAAACATGCACTGCAGGTCCAAAAAGCCCTATTTTTCGGGGCGGGGAGGGTAGACTACTGTACACAGTACTGAACTGTACTTTGTTATTGTCATTTATAGTGGTTGTTTGCATAAAAACGCACAATTGAAATGATCATGACATCTCCTTCAAACTACTGTATTTATTCAAGTTTCTCACCAAAAACTACATTTTACGAGATTACATTTGAACACATCATGATAACGTTGTAATTTACAATCGCCCAATAGTCATTTTTCCTCAGCCGACTTTGAACGTCTCATAACAATAACTCAATGGCACCTCCGTTAACGTTCATATCTCCAGTATTTAGCCAGTCAGGACTGTGCTGCCCACCGGCTGCTAACAGCTAACGTTACTAACTCTCCTCCTGCTGATTTTAACACAGGTTTGTTGTTCACAGTGAAGCTTTATCAGGGAAAAATAGAATGGGCCTCCCAGGTTTAGTGGCGCCATGCTGTCGAGCGTTTTTTTCTCTCCTCACCGTGGCTCCGGTCCCAAACAAACTGAAACATGATACTGCGTGCATATGCGTCATTTTACCATAGTTTGAGAACCACTGTTCTATCTGATAGGAGTATATATGTATTTGGTAAATTATTTTAATAAAGAATCACCTTTTTTCTCAGACTGAGACGTGAAGGATGGAAATCAATCTTATTTGTGTGTATGTAGTTAGAGTCAGGACATGGTTAACTTAGCTGGACTAAAAGTCTGGAAGCAGGATGAAGACAGCATGCCACACTCTGTCCAAGGTTCCAAAATAAGCCTTGTAGGCTTCTGAGGTGGAGTCTGGGAAGGTTTTCTTTATTTCAAGGTTGAAGGGGTTCAAAGTTAATTTAATGTCATTTCAACACATGATTGCAGAATGAAATTAAGTCGTAGTTCTTATGCTACATACGAAAAATAAACTTTTTTATGGTGGGAGTGTGGAGGAGGATGTGGAGTTGAGGAGTCTCTCAGCCTGAGGAAAAGGAGCTGCTCTGTAGTCTGGTGCTGTGACAGACTGGCAGCAGGGTGAACAGGCTGTGGCTGCGGTGGGTATTGTCTTTTAATGTCCTTTGGGCTCTGCGCAGGCACCGAACATTTGTAGTCTCATTTAAAGAATGCCTCGTATTTGTTTGACAGACAATTTGTGAATTCATGGGGAGCAGTTTCTTGATGAACAATAATTTGTCCATCCTTCCCTCAATTCTGTGAATCATATCTGGCTGCCTGTTTGCTCCTGCTTAATGTCTTTATGCTAAGCTAGGCTAATCAAGGAATGACTCCAGAGGCCTGTACTACGAAGCAGGATTTGGCGTTAGCGAGGTAGCTTCAGGGTTTTCCGTCCTACGAAGCTGGATCACTTCTTACCGGGGTAGATCGCCATGGTAACTGATGCTGAACAGCTAACCTGCTCCGGAGCAGCTCGTATAAAAGCACCATCTACTGACCAATCAAAGCTCGGTGCGCGGATCGTATGATAATATTAAACAAATACGAAGAAGTTACAGTCATAATCCAGACTAAAAACAACACAGTTTAAACTGACAAATGCAGGAAGGACAAAAGTCAATACGATATTTCAGATATGTACTCTACATCCATGTATATGTCAGATTGGAATTTGAATAACCGTTAGCTTTCAGTGTTGAACTATGCCTTTAAAGCTTATTTGAAATATCTTTATTCATTCTTTTTATAATGCATTTATTTGGGGGTCATATGAGGGGTTTTACATGTTGGCGGCGTTATGAAACAGTTTGGTTAATTATGGTGGCTGCTGTCTGCACTCAAACAGAGGGAGGCTTGATTACTGGAGAGGCTGTGTGTTTGGCTTCCACACAGCACTGAAGGAACACACACACTCACACACACACACACACACACACACACACACAGACACACACACACAGTCCCCGAGTCAACATGCCACTATTATCCATTTTGGTAAACACTTGAAAAACAGGTGATCACCCAATCTGCCACTGGTATTACACAAATCCACTTGTTAACTTCAGTGCCGGGCTTTTGCTAAACACGTCACAGTCAGATGAACTGAGCTGAACGTCTGTAAGTACAATACACACACAGCTAATTTTTAAATCGTGGTTCTACATTAAGAAGTTTTAACTTCCCAACTTGATTTTTTTTCCTACATTTTCCTGGGGCATAAAAAAAGATTTCAAAATAGTTATTTGGCTTTGGTTTGAACGTTTACTAATGCCTAGCTTGCTGTCTTGTAATTGTGAGTCTTTAAAAGTCCCATATTGTAAAAAGTGACATTTTCATGGCTTTTATGTTATAAAGTAGTTTTAAGTTCTATATGAATACTGTGAAAGTATCGAAACGCTTAATCCACAGAGAAATACACCCAGCCCGTATTCATTATCTGAGCTTTTGAAACAAGTCGTCAGGATTTCTGTCCATTTGTGATGTCACAAATCTACAATCTACCATTTTAAAGTTTTAAACGTAAACATTCTAAATGGGTCCCAGTTAATTTCCTGTTGCAGAGGATGTGAATGACATCAGCTAACAGAACATAAACATGGACCCAAGCTGTTGCCTAGCAATGCAATTCTGTTGCAATTCCATTGAAATGTACTAAAACGGAGCATTTCAGACAGAGGGTAAATACAGGTATATTCAAGCAGACAGCATGAGGAAAATAAAGTTTTTTTTAAACATTAAAGAATGTAAACATGTTCTAGTAGAAACCCAAAATACAAGTAAGAACCTGAAAATTAGCACGATATGGCACCTTTAAGTCATTGTGGTTTTCACACTAAATGACTGACCGGCGACAGGGGTCAAACACTACAAGATCTTTCACTAGGAAGAATCCCCGATGAGGTCTCCAAACTATGTTTTATTACAAAAATTACAAATATTTAGCATGCTAGATATCTGGAATGTGTCTGCGAGGCATCACCTCTGGCTGTTTCGAATGGGCCGACGGTTTGGCCCCTAAAATTGCTGCTTGCAGAGTTGTTGAGAACCACTCATCGCTCGTTGACTCCAGGGGAGTGGAAAAGAGTTGTGTTGTAATATCCAGCATCCCGCAGCAGAAGTGAACGTCAGTCAATGGCCCGCTGCGGACGACATGCTGACGACATGCTCAAAACATGATTCCCGCCCCCCGCTGCTGCTGCACGGAGCGCTATTGCTTATTTATTAATATTGAAGGTGTCTAAATTGCACCAACTTCTGCACAGAGATAGAGATTCCTTGCTTTATAGTTAGATAAAGTGTGCCACCAATTTGGACTGCACATTGTAATCGATATGCACCGGCAATCTGCGTGTAATTAGCGACTGATTTACTAAGGCAGCAGCTCATTCAGTGATTGCCCGCCCTCTAAATGCATTCTGAGAGAGCAAAGGAGAGCTCACGAAGTGCAGTTCAGAAAGCTCAGACCAGAAATCTAAATGCATTCATAATTAACGACATTCTAATACATTTACTAACGACGCACTCCAAGTTTGAGAAAATGATCTATTATTGATAAAAATGCTTGTAATCTTTATTAGTAGAAATGTTTGCAATTATAGCAGTGGGGGTCATTAAACAAAAAGAGAAAGTCAAGTATGTAAATGTGTTGTGATAAAAAAAAAGAGTGCTGCAGTGCAGCTCAGTGAACATCGAGCTTAACTCTCCTAAAACTTCTGTTTGTACATTACACATTTACCACAGCAAATGTGTTTTAACAGGAACAAAGAGGGGACATTTAAAAGAACACATCGGGCAAGTGGTTAAATGGTGATACTGAACATGTCGGCTAATCTGTCACTGATAACATTTCATTTGTTTTAAGACTTAATGACTTAATTAATCGATCGTCAAAATAGTTATTTATTTTTTTGAACAGCAATTTGTTTTTTTACTCCAATAGATACAAGAAAATTATCAATTTGGCAAAATCTTGCATTTAAAAGGTCGCTGTTGAGACTAATTTCCAGGTACATTAACAGTCAAAGGTGCTTTAGAGCACAATACAGCATGCAAATGTACATATTTCTGCCGGCAACAATAAGGAAAGGTATACCAATAGATCAACTCTTGACCTATACCCTGCTTAATTTGTAACAGCAAATACATTTTGAAAGCAGTAGACTCTTACGGCCCGTCTAAACAGGGAACGTCAGCAGCGCGTGGCGGCTGCAAAACCTGTTGTTTTTTATTTCGGCGTCTATGTTAACAGGTTAGAGCAGCTGTTAAGCTGCGTCTCCTCTAGAGATCGAGGTCTCGCCTATTTTTACCGCGAGCCGCACGGTTCACAGCAACAACAGTGAAAGTGATCTATTGACTGTATATTGACATTACATCAGCAACATTACTACAGTTTCAATATCTGTATCTGTAGAATATGTCACGGACATGAAAAAAAGTAAAGATATATTTTTTAATCAACACTTCCTGCTTTCCTTTTTTCTGTAAATAGAATTACTTAATTTGTCAACACAAGGCTTTTATTCTGAAATATTTACAGGACAGTGTTGTAGAACGTGCAGTGACTTGCACGGTTCCATGAATGAATAAAGTAAGGGTTTTTTAATTGTGGATAATTACTATTATTTACAAATAACCACACGTTTCTTAACCTTTCTCTGTCTAAAATAAATATAAATGACAATTATAATGAAATGAAAAGCAAAGTCTATGTAGAAAGAAAGGGCTGGCAGCAGCAGAAATGCTGCCGGTGTGGACAACCCACGCGTGGGACATGCAGAAGTTAAGCGAGGCAGCCGCCATTCGCTGTTCACGCCGGTGGTCTGGACAGTATTGATGTTCAATGCAGCAAATCCCATATAAATGAAAAACAGCAACCCCCAACTGGTCACGTGTTTCTCTCTGAATTCTGTCCAACAAGCTTTTTTGTTGAGCATTCACTATGTCTCAGTCACTGAGATTTCTATAAAAAGAAGGTTAATTCAATGTTCCTGCTTTCCTATATTTTCCAAGGCAGAGAATGTTCTGCACAAAACTACCCCTCTCAAACTGCATGAAGCCTCATAAATCTGGCTGAATGCACAATCAACAACATTTATCTCTTCCAGTCGTCTGCGTGACTTAAATGTACATGTATAAAGGCTCCAGGCAAGAATAAATGTGAACAGAAACTCAGAACGTGTCTGAAAGAAGGTGCAAAGAGTTCTCTTTCTTCACATGTAAGTCAAAGTCATACATTTTGAATATGTTTTCTCTTTTCCCCTTCATTTTAGTAAGTCTCATACCAGATCTGCAGTACATCTTCAGCACCATCTATCTCAATATATAAATGTACAGAGCATGCACTTTTCAGTCGTAAGGTTTTCTGCTGTTTGTCTTTGTTGTGGACCTTTGCATTATTTATAGCATCTGTTGGTACAATATTATGGAATCAGTTAGCAGTAGTAAGCTATTACACTGAAAAATGTGAATATCAAACCTCAATTTGTTATCATAATCCTATCAGTGAGAGACATGCAGAATTGCATCCATTACAATGAATTTGCTACGAGATTATTATTATTCATACTATTCCCCCAGTTCATGTTATAGGTGATGGCAAGATGATTTATAAGAAAGGAAAATAGATTTATTCTGTGCACATTTATTCTCATGTTTTTTAACTTTTGTGATGTGAGCCTTTATCTTGTGAATGAATGGTTGTTACAGTCGGGTAATATCCAGATAAAACACAATCCTATCCAGATCCTATCCCAGTGGTTCTCAAACTATGGTACACGTAGCACTGGTGGTACGTGTGCTCTCTCCAGTGCTACGCGGAGGAAGCTCTGACAATCGATTCCTCTGTATTGATGCTTTTCCACAGTTACGCTGCACAATATACGCACACTGTATCATGTTTCAGTTTGTTTGGGACCGGAGACACGGTGAAGAGGGAAAAAAAACGCTCAACAGCATGGCGCTACTCAACCTGAGGGGTGCACCCTATTTTTCCATGATAAAGCGACACTGTTAACAACAAATCTGTGTTGAAATCAGCAGGAGGAGAGTTAGTAACGTTAGCTGTTAGCAGCCGGTGGGCAGCACAGTCCTGACTGGCTAAATACCGGAGATATGAACGTTAACGGAGGTGCCATTGAGTTATTGTTGTGAGGCGTTCAAAGTCGGCTCAGGAAAAGTGACTATTGGGCAAAGGTAAATTACAATGTTATCATGATGCGTTCAAATGTAATCATGTAAAATTAAGTTTTTGGAGAGAAACTTGAATAAATCCAGTAGTTTGAAGGAGATGTTTCCACATCAATATGAAATAGATATTAGAGAGGGAATTATGACCTGTTTAACTTCCTAACACTAGCTCTAAGCAGCTTGCCAAGATTTTTTTAATCAAAGCAAATATTTAAATAATCATAATCATTTGAATTGTGTGTTTTTATGCAAAAAACACTATAAATGACAATAACAAAGTACAGTACAGTACTGTGTACAGTAGGCTACCCTCCCTGCCCCCCAAAAAATAGGGCTTTTTGGTACCTGCAGTGCATGTTATTATATGTTGGCATGCTGAGGGATTCTCTGTTTTGTTAAGTTTTATTAATGGAAACATTACTACCCAAAACAGTCAGTCCTGTACGGTTCAAAAACTCCTGCATATAATGTCATTTTCTTAATAATATGCAGTTTGGAGTGATTTTCAGTATAATAAATGCTGAAAAATAAGTGCACAGTATGTTTTCTATAAATTAATCTAGTGATAAAATAGAGGTTACGTCTGACAGAACTTGTTTGGCCCCCTGGCAACAATCTGGGTTTCTCATGTGGCCCCCCAGGAAAAATAGTTGCCCACCCCCTGGTCATAATGGTGGTACTTGGAGAGTCAAATATTTTCTGAGATGGTACGTGGTGTAAAAAGTTTGAGAACCACTGTAGTAGGCCAATATCCAACTTGCAGAAACCCATTTTATTTTTCACCATGGAGTGAATTAGTGCTCCATGACTCCTGTGCTGCAAAATGCTAAGGCTATAAAACCAGCAACTTTTTTTTTTTTTTTTCTAAATCCAAGACTTAAGAATCACTCAACAAAATCAGAAATACATATTTTCCCTCTTACCTGTAGTGCTATTTATCAATGTAGATTGTTCGGGTAAGAGTTGGAGATATCGGCCTGAAGTGACGTCTGCTTTCTCTACAATATGATGGACGCCAACCATTTCACCACGCAGAAGGAAGTGTGCATCTACTCGTGGACGAGAGGCTCGTGCTTGCGACAGCGCAAGATCTAAACATTGATGGTGTCCTCCTCGGCTGAGGTTTAACGTTAGCTAGCTCCGTGGCGCTAGGTGAGCTAGCGGTATCAAATATAGATGTGCACTTCTTCTGTGCGGTGATACGGTTGGCAGGTGTAGTTCGGTAGAGAGAAAATAGTTCTTTCATGAAACTGCTCACAACAAGGTCTGTGGATTATCTTGAGTAACCAAGCATTGATTTCTGGAAAGAGATTTTGCTGTTGAGTTTTTCAAATGTATTTTTTTGGTGCTTTGAGAGAAGCCAGACATGTCTACGGCCGGTTGGGTGACACTTCGTTGCTGGATTTGTCAAAGTAACCCCTTTCATATTACACATAGTCATTTGATCCATTGTTAAAGGGGACATAATCATGCTCATCCTCAGGTTCATACTTGTATTATGGGTATCTACTAGAACATGTTTACATGCTTTAATGTTCAAAAAACACATTATTTTTCTCATACTGTCTGTCTGAATATACCTGTATTCACCCTCTATCATAAACGCTCCGTTTTAGCGCATTTCAACGCAATGGCAACGGAATTGCGTTGCTAGGCAACAGTTGGGGTCCATGTTTACTTCCTGTCAGCTGATGTTGTTAACATACACTGCAACAGGAAAACAACTGGGACACATTTAGGATGTTTATGCTTAAAACTGTGAAATTGTCTAAATATTGTAGATTTGTGACATCACAAATCAGTATAGAAATCCTGACAGCTTGTTTCAAATGCGCAGTTTCTGAATACGGGCTGTGTGTATTTATCTGTGGACTGAGTGTTTTGATACTTTCACAGTATTTATATAGCACTTAAACCTGCTTTATAATATAAAAGACATGAAAATCTCACTTTTTACAATATGGGACCTTTAATATAAAAATATTTACTTTAAAGTCCCAAACTGTGTCAAATTTCTATTTTAAATGATCATGAGTATCTCTCATTCTGTATTGTCGGATGGCAAATCAAATTATACAAAATCAACTGTGTTGTAGTTGAATATTGTAACACCAGTTGCCACATATGGTGTATACACCTCTTCAGCAAAGTGCACACTTCATTCCACATAGTCCACAATACAGTTTGTGCACATACTGTACAAATCCTGCCCCACCCCCCGACCTCACACGAAGACACAGCATGGATTTATATAAACGTCCAGTCTCATCCACACTCCTCCATCCACTCTGTGATAATCCCCTTCAGTGCCCCTCCAGTGCCCAGTAGACTAATGATGAAATAAACCCGGAGCTTAGCGTCACACAGACCTGAACTAAGATGACCTGACTCAGATGATGCAGGGCAAGCATAATTCCTGTGGCATCCATCCAACATCCACTTAACTGTATAACAGTGTCCAGAAAGCCCAAACTATTTACTCTTCAACGTTTCTTTCCCTCATGCACATTACAGTGATTTATGAACTGTGCAGTTTGAATACCACTCGCTTAAGTAAAGCAGATTATAAAAAAGGGCTTGTTAAGGGTTGTATTCCCCCACTGCAGAGATTTTGGATCTTCAGAATTGCAATCATTTAGGAGAATTTAAAATCTGTATGCTTGAACAGGCATCCTGTAGAGGTGTAGAAGAGTTTCAGGAGTTCTATAGACAAAATAATGATCTGCGATGGAAAAGGGTGCTAAGTAAAAGTCAAGTTAGGAAATAAAATTAAAAGTAGAATGCATGAAGGACATGCTAAAGCTGTAAACATGACTCCTTAGACAGTGTGTAATGGTTCCAAGCTGGATAAAGACAGCTAATTACCATGCAGCTTTAGAGCAGTGGCAATGAAACCTCAAAAGGACATACTGAAAAAGTCTTGAAAGAACACGTAAAACCGTCGTTCAAATTAAAGCCGGTACTCTACACTTGAGTCTCAAAGCCTAAAGAGTCCTCTCAGAAAGTTAGAAGTGTTTACAGAGAGCGTCAACATAACAGTGTGCCCAAAAATGAACAAAACCACTCAACTTGATGAAATTCTGCCACACATACGAGAGGTTTCAGCACTTCTAATGAGTGGCATTCCCTAATGTTTAACTTCTGTCACATGATTCATTGACATCAGATAGTAGTTGTAACAAACCCTTCTGGTTCACACACATGGAGAAAAGAATGTCTCCTGTCATACTGCCATATAATATATTATCAGATTATTATTACTAGAAATATGTAGCAACATTTTATGAAAACATCATAGATCATAAAAGTAAAATACCTCGTTGTTTAACTGTCCGGCACCCACTGCACCATGGGCTAAATCATGCCATCTGTAAGCTTTAACTAACGGCTAACGACGACAACAACAACTCCTTTCAACACAGATAAATGGATACTTCAACTTTCATTGTTGGATTTATTACTTTTATGAAGTTTCTGAAAAAAACACTGTTGTTCCGAGCTGGATTACAAAAGGTCTGAAAGGAATACGATCGCGCCGACACCTCATTCGAAAGCTACGGTGGTGACGAAGCAGCTGCAAGTTAAAGTAAGTCTCAGCAACGCAGCGTTCCGGTGATATTCTAAAAAAAGTAACTAGAGTATGTATACGATAGCGACGACCTCAACGGGTTAAGATCTGTGCTTGAGTACATGTACTTAGTTAATGAGAATATGCATACTGTTAAAGCTTCAGTAGGCAGTATATTTTTGGCATCATTGGGCAAAAATTCCATAATAACCTTTCAGCATGTTGTAATTCAAGTGTTCTGAGAGATAACTAGACTTCTGCTCCTCCTCATGACTCTGTTTTCAGGCTTTAGAAAATCTAGCCCGTGACGGGAGATTTTGACCAATCACAGGTCATTTCATTGAGAGAGCGTTCCTATTGGCTGTGCTCCGGTCATGGGACCGGAACTTAGCGTTCCTTCACCAGATTTCACAATGGCAGCTGCGTCACAAACTTTCCCATTTTACAGCTAAACCGTGCACTACAAGATGATTCTGAAAACATTTGAGGAGAGAAATAGGCATTAACGTAACAGAATATTGATTCATATTTGATCAGCGCTGCCTAGTTTGTAGTAGTAGTTTGTAGTAGTTTTGTATTCTTTGACCAACAGATTCCTTCTTCATAGAAACGTACAGGTCAACGTTACATCTCGACATCTCCAGTCATCAGAATGTTTGGTTTATTAATTACCGGAGTAACTAATGAAGGCATGAAAATCAGCGTCAATGGAATCCATCAACAAATGACAACTGCAGATGGAGCAGATGGACCGGTTTTGATAAAACTTTTCTCAGTGAGGCAAAACTATTTATTAAGCTTGGCATTTACAGTTGAAAAAATTGAAATTCATCTCATTGAAAAAAGTCTCTATTGGAAACAAATTAAAATTGTATTGATGGATAGAGGTAACAGGTTTATCAATTGTGCTCGAGTCATTTATTTTTAATAGAGTAAGTTTATCAAATGACGTAACCATATGGCCTACAGCAATTATTTCCTCTTTTCAGATAAACGATGGAATTGTTTTCTAATTGCATTCTGGGAAATATGCAAATTGAATTATTTCACCAACTGGGAATCAAACACATTACATATTTTAATTTCCACCACTTACAGCAAGTACTGCAGATCATTAAATATATAAAAATGTATATTTGTAGATAACTGGTGTGGTGTGTTTTGTTCCATAATTATGTATGGATGTATTCCTAGTTCTGAAAACCTCAATCATTGAGGGGGAAAAAAAACATTCTCAGATGAATAGAAGAAGAACAAAACATAAGAAATGCTTCTCAGTTTCATCCAAAAGTCAAAGAAGAAACAAAAAGAGGCGAACAGAAGTAAAAAGCGATGAATATTCCAGATTCAGGAAGCGAAAAGTCATCAAACAGGAGACAAGCATCAGAAACAAGTGACACAAGCGAAAAAAAGGAAATGAAGATCTCCGCTGAAGCAAAGCCACGACGAGGCACTTTGAAACATGACAATGGCCCACACGAGCAATGGCACTGATCAACCTCCAGCAGAGGAAAAGACACCAAATGGATTCACATGTCTCCATCCAAGCCTGATAATGTATCAGCAGATCTCATGAATAAAATAATAAAGTTCTAGAATGGGATTCTGAGGATCATCCACATCAGAATAAAGAGTGCTGCCCTGTGCTCTGCAAGTTCAAAACACACATAATACCAGATGATGTAGATCATGAGGATAATTAATTATGTCATCTGACGGAATAATCTAAAGTACATGGGGGATAGATTTTATGTGATGATGGAGCTGCCTGCATTCATGAGTAAATCAATTTTAGATGCTCTCCCTTCCTAAGGTGGAAGAACCCCCACAGTATTTTGTAAATTTTAATTTTGTACACAATATGACATTGATGAAATTGCTTTCCATCTTACAGCATTGTAGCTTGTATAATTAGAATAATATACAAGTGTATCAGATGCTCTCTCGGGCCTGAAGATGTGCATCAGTTCCAGATGGAGGACTCCTCCAGGCCTCCTCCTGCTACCATCAAGCTGAGGGCTGCTGGTGGTGGTGGTGGGCTGAACACAGCTGAACACGGTAGGCTACAGCAACAACCCACTCCATAACAACTGGCGCAGGAATTCAACACACAAGGAGCTATTGTAGTGAAGGCCAAGAAACTGGAGCACCACATATTACTGTGTTAGCGATCACTAACAATGCTGAATTGAATGCCACACTTTAGCATGCACAGTAAGTAGAAAACATGCCCACTTTTCCACAAAATTGAAAAAACAATCTTTTCACCTAGCCCTCTCCAATGATTCTAACATTTACCTCGTGAGCTGAGCATACACTGTACGATTTTAGCCCGTTTCTGGCCTGAATTTTGAGATGCACAACTCATTTTAGAGTTGGACCAAATTTCAGCTTCGTTGGGCGTTGGAATTACACAACAACATTTATCAAATCGTACAGCGTATGCCCGGCTTTAATGTTTCCCGTTGTTGGTGCTACCCCGTCTCCTAGAAATTACGTTTACGTACAACTTATTTACAAAAGTGAATATGTCTTTGCAGGAAACATAACGCTGCTCAGATTCCGTTTTTCATCAACATAATGAGGAAATGGTGTTAGTTAACGTATCTGAAATCTCCAAAACGTTGATACTGAAATTGATCAATAAAATATTCACTAACAATGTATTTAATTTGGTCTCCTCCCAAATATCCAATCTTGCAATAGAAAATCTGCTCGTAACAACGACTGCATTAATAAATATTTTTTATGCTTATGTTAAAGTAATAATCTCGAAGATTTTCAATGAAATAAATGTCTATTAAATCACCATCTATTGTTGTATGAGGTAAAACAATGAAAGCGCTTGCATCTACAGTACTGCAAACTGGGTCTCAGTGGCGACATTCTCAGAAAAAAATCAAAAGCAGCGCACAGAATGGAAGCTCGATCCAAAAACACAGGGGCAGTTGTGCACATTGCAACAAACACCAGATAAAGACATGTTAAACATGTAAAACATATTCATCCTGTATACCCACACAACACCCACATAACAGAAATAAGCTCAGCCAAAAGCTCACGATGACCATTTTTACCAAAACAAAACGCAGTTCCAACACCAAGCAACTAAATGAGTACACAGCAAAAACAAGCCAAGGGTGCATGCATGTGTAGTGGTGCTAGCGGTTTTGCTACTACATGCTTCATGTTCATTATAAAAGCTGAGACGCCACAGATTCCAACGGTATAAGTCGTATCACTCTACGACCAAAACTCACTGAACGAGCAGCCACAGAAGAGAAAAAAAACTTCACTTTATACAGCCAGAACCATAAATTATGTCTTACCTTTGCTGTTTTGTGATCAAAAGTTGTGTTCGAGGGCATATCAATTCTGCTAATGGCTACTCCAATGTCTCTGGATCATTTCTGAGTTGATTCCGGCCATCTGTATTCATTTGACACGGAGGAGCGTTTGCATCCTGCCTTCCTCCAGCATCGAAGAGCCTATCCTCAGCCGTCCACGTGAAAACATGGTCTATGTCTCCATCTGGTAAATGAATCATGTATCAAGTAAAAACAATTTATTATTTGTCCCGAATGGGCAATTTGTGCTACAGCAAGCATAAAAACACCTAAAAACATAGTATTGTGATATATATATATTGCGATATATTGCGATTTAATACCTTTTTTCAAATGCAAATTATGCAGTTTGTCAAGATTTGTGTTATCTAATACAGTTTTATATCTTGAGGTCAGAGGTCAAGAGACCCCTTTGAAAATGGCCATGCCAGTTTTTCCTCGCAGAAATTTAGCATAACTTTTTAGTATTATTTACAAACTAACATGACATGCTTGGTACCAATCAATTCCTCAGGTTTCATAACTAACATAGTTTCATGTGATACCAGGATTTTCACTCTAGCTTTAAAGGTCCCATATTGTAAAAAGTCATGTCTTTTATATTATAAAGCAGGTTTAAGTGATATATAAATACTGTGAAAGTATCAAAAAACTCAATCCATGGAGAAATATACACAGCCCGTATTCACAAACTGTGCGTTTGAAACAAGCCATCAGGATTTCTGTCCATTTGTGATGTCACAAATCTACAATATTTAGACCATTACATAGTTTTAAACGTAAACATACTAAATATGTCCCAGTTTATTTCCTGTTGCAGTGTATGTGAATGGCATCTGCTGACAGGAAATAAATATGGACCCAAGCTGTTGCCTAGCAACGCAATTCCGTTGAAATTCGCTAAAACGGAGTGTTTCAGACAGAGCGTGACTACAAGTATATTCAGACAGACAGTATGAGGAAAATAATGTGTTTTTTGAACATTAAAGCATGTAAACATGTTCTAGTAGAAACACAAAATACAAGCATGAACCTGAAGATGAGCATGATATGTCCCCTTTAAGACTGAGCTTGCTACAACCTCTGAAAGACAGAATAGCGGCTGTCGGATTGTTAAGAGGTTAATAGTTTATATAATAAAAGATCGATGCACGATGTCTGTGTATCGATACAATATTGTGATATTACGGTATGGCGATACTATGCTGTATCGATTTTTTCCCTCACCCTTAAAGAATAGTAATCACAGATGAATCATAATATCATATGGACCACATAGCTAGACAAATCATCAGGGATGGGGGGCTCACATTATTTTTATTGGTTTAGCATAATTCATTAATCTTATGGTGTTTGACATTGGGTGGACATTCTGTAGGACTGTAGGACTCAGAGCACCGTTTTGTGATGGACCTGAGGCTGGTTTCCTGTAATACAACAGTTTTCACACGAGCAACAAAATAGTGAACCTTCAAGGAAAACGGCCTCCAAAATGACTTGTGAATGTATGCATGTATTAAAACAACAGGTATGAGGTACAGTCATCATGTTTGCTTTATATTTGAGAGTTTTTTCTTTTAGCTTCACAGTGCAGCACATTATCTGATTTCATTTAATACTTTGAATTCAGCTATGAAAATAATGTTACTCTATAAATAACGGATGTTTAAAAAAGAGCTATTACACTCAGGATCTATCAATAATGGGGCCTGCACTTTAGTGCTTTGTCATCACTCAGCGTTTCATGTTTTGACATTTAAAGTTTTCCTTCGCCAGGCTTCATAGGACAGGAGGGACAATCTACTGCTGCAGTCAGCCACAGATGCCCATTCATCTGGCCTTTTGTTTGTCCTAGTGAGAGTCCCCGTCATTGGATCACTGCCTGAGTCATTTGTTACTGTAGCGTTTGCCGTGTGAAACCATGAAGCGTGACGGCCCATCTGGACCGGGCACAAATCAAAGAGCCCATAATACAGCAGACAGATGTTGTCCTCTGTCCGCCCACACCCCCTTTCTGTGCTGATGCTGACAAATATTTGATTCCATTCACACATTCAGCCTGCGATGGCAAGAAATGTTGTTCCAAGACAAGGTTACAAATTACAATGTAATTAGCACATTTCTTACAGTGCACTGTGTACATTGTACAAAGTGTGCACACAATGTACACACAATTTCCCTTCAGGGATACAGCATTCACATTTAACTTATGCATAATCCAAACAGCACAGAGGGCTTTCAGGTGAAAAGCCTACATCTAACAGTACAACTTGGCCACTTAACTTTATTTTATTTAACCTTTATTTAACCAGATGAAATCCACTGTGAAAAGAAATCTCTTTTGCAATTGCGACGAGCTAGTATGAACCCGCTACAACCTCCGAATTCACAAGTTGCATTAATGCGTTAAAGAAATTAGTGCCGTGAGAACAATTTGCTCCAATGCATTATTATCGGGTGGTGGTAAATAGAAGGCGGTTTTCTTGTGTCACAACTTCTTCTCTCATTTCTGCTGTATGCCCTCTGGCTCAAGTTACAGAATGAATTTACCAGCCACCTTTCTGTTTCCAGCAAGTGTCAAGACTGTTTGACTGAAGTAAAAACAGAAGGCAAACGTGGAGATGACACGTTTAAACCAACTGCTATCGCGGCTTTCTGCTTTACATCCATGATGGTGTTTAAACCAGAGCAGCGTGTCGGTTAAAGGTATTTCTTAGCAGAACATGACGTTTATGGCTTCTGACTGATAAGGGACAGAGTTGGTCCTTCCAGTTTTTTAAGCCGTGTTCTCTAGAACAGAAACAGCATGTCCCCCCACCTTGGCTGTTGATTGGACGAAATGCTTGCCAAAATATGCCAGATCATGCCCCTTAGGAAACCAAACTAATTGGATTTTGAATGCAAGTTGAGATGAGACCAATTATACCTCATCAGACTACTTGTTACTACTTAGAACATTAATGCACTGTACACTCACAAAGCAGTCTTATTCAGGTAAGCGCAATCAGCAATTTAATTTTGTATGATTTGTGTTTTTTTCATTGCTGTTTTTAGTATTTTATGGTTCTGATTATTATTTGTTCTTCAGGATGTTGTATGCTTCGGTGCTAAATTCATGTTGAGCAAGGCAATTTTCCACCCTGTTGGACAATAAAGTTGTATTTTAATCAATTTCAACCCTGGATATTTCATGCTTAAAAGGAAAAGTTCGACAATTTCCCAGTCTGTGTCCCGCTATTTTCAGTCATTGCGCTAAACTACAGTAAGTTAGCCGTCTTCTGGCGGTGACTTCATATGTACCGCAGATACGAGAGTGAAAATCAACCTCCTCATCTAGCTCTCGGCAAGAAAGGCTTTAAGCCCTACTGTAACTGTGCACATGTCCCTCACGTGACCTTTTTATCTCATAAACTGTAAAGAGATATAACAAGACATCTGTAATGTGAACATAAATCAGAGAGAATAGAGAGCAGTGCTCTCTGTAATCAGCTTTTTTCTGCTCCATATATGCATGTTCTCTCACCACACTGGAAAAGCCACATGTATACCTGGATCTGATATCAATAACATAATCCCTTCATGTAACCAGAGACTCCATGTACACAGGCTATAAGCTGCTACAGACAGCTTTCCTTAAGCTGATAGACAGTAAACTTCTTCTACAGCACAGGCCCCAGAGGTACTTGATGGCATCTCCTTCAGCCTGAATGGATTTGCTGGTGTTTCTGTATACACGTCAACTTAAAGCCCCTATGGAAGCCGGGAAACCAAGAATAAATAAACTGAAAGCAGCATATAGACTGCCAATTTTTTAATCAGGATTGTCTCATTTTTCCCACCAGAATTATTGGAAAGATGCTGTAATGTTAATTTATGTATGTATTATTAGATTTTAGTTGAAAAAATGTATAAGCAAAGGAATCACGTGTGTCCATGTTTATAAAAGAAATTAAAAAAAATATTATTATAATTGTAGATTGTGTGGTAATAATCAACCCGACCTCTCAATGACTACGTATACATGCACAAAATGTTCAGATCTTTGCCCTTATTCCGTAAAAGACAAAAATATTCCTACCAAGCTGTTTACATGGCTAATGAAAATATATATTTCCCTAATATTCCCATTTAAATGCAGCCTACGCATACTCAGATTAACGTAACCGTGGCGAACACAGCCTCCCTCTTTCATTCTTTCAACCACATTCTTGAAAAGGTCGGCGTTACAATATTTGCGCACATCCAAAAACCTGTTGATATCCAAGTCTTTCAGAATGTCTAAAAGTAGGAGTGTTTCTCCTTCCAACCAGAAATGTGGGCTTTTCTTTTGAGCATGCATCTCTGCAAACTGTCAGCTAGTTTGTGTTCAACGCACAAAGCTGGCTGTAAACGGGCAAGGGGCCGTGTGTCGCAAACTGCCGTAAAAAAACCAGAGTGAGACGCATATTCTGAAAATGCTGTATACATGTCCAAAGAATGCTCCTAAAACTTGAATAAAATGTGCATATCCCACATGTCTTAATTAGGGATGTGCATTCCAAGCAAAAATACTATTCGATAATCATTGGGAACTGGTCGAGGATTTTTTTAAAAATCACTGCATAATAGTATAATATTAATGTGCATGTAAACCATACTTGCCAACCTTGAGGCCTCAAAAATAGGGAGGATTTCAAAACCAAAGCGGGGGGTCTGGAGGTCCTGGTCTGATGACTTTTAAAGAATGAAAATAACAAAATAATAAGTAATCTGCAACAGCATTTTTTATTTCAAATAGGCCTAATTTTAAATAACTTAATTCTCAGGAAGGAAAACTGAATAATTCTCCCTTGTGATGTGAGGCGAGTGAAGCTCAAACCACGCTGTGGTGTCTCGAGCAGCTCTCCTCCGCCGGGAAAAGACATTTGGAGTAGCTCTATTGCCATGGTGGAAACAGTAGGGCTTATGGCCTAATACATGTTGTACAGTGCCAAAAAACAGGTTGAGATAATGAAAAGAAAAAAATAAATTTGAAAAATAAATGGGGAGAAATGCTGGAGAATTGTGACCCCGGGAGGAAATGGAGAGAGGGGGATGAAAAACGGGAGTCTCCCGGGAAAATTGGGAAGGCTGGCAAGTATGTATAGTCACTGTAGAGCTCATGCTGTCTGAATAGGGTGTTAGTGTGAGACAAAATGATACAGCCCGTGAAGTTCAAAGGTCCGCTGCGTCCTAACCACGTCTCCACCAGGTTTGGAGCCACAACTGCAATTCCATTTGATCCACCTCTGTGATCTGATGAATGTCCTCACTCACCCACTTCTTTCACGAGGGCAAGAAGGTCATTGATTTCTCCTGCTCTGTTGTTGCTGCTCAGGACCAGACCATAATACACGGGTGCTAATTCTAAGGAAAGCCACACACTTCAGTAAAGCCCCCAGGCCTGAAGGGAATTGGATATTGGATGCTATCTCCCTCAGTCCTGGACCACACGGTGACAAATGAAGGCTTTCACTCTGCTGTAACCATAAAGCCAAGTGCTATGTAGCTTCATCAGAGATGTGGAAATCACATCGACTCAAATAATTCTACATTAGAAGGCGTATCTGTAACTATTTTCCCAATAATGATCTGGAGTAAACATTGTTTCTCGGCTGTAGTATCTCTCACCAAATGGCAAATGGTATGGTGTTAATTATTTCTATATCTACCGGAGCATCAGTTTCACAAGTCGAACAATGTTTTACATGCTGGCGCATGTGAGGTTGCAGGAATTGATTAGGAAGTCTAATAAAGAAGAAGAAAAGCTGATACAAACAGAAAACAACTTTGTTTCCCAGTGATTTTCTACCAGGAGGTTAATGGTGTACAGCACAGAGTGAAGTAATGACCTCGTCTCGGCTAATTACTTACAGGCCTTCCTAACACTCACCTCATCTGTCAGTGAAGCCTCTACTATTGACTACTATAGAGACACTCAGAGTACAACCACAGATGTACGCACACACACGGTCTGAGCTATACATCTGTCAACATGTACGTGTGCTTACTTTTCTCTCACCTTCAGGTTATTATTAAACTGTGGTTTGCATACAGTGCACATAATCGCAGCATGTTCATTTCCTCAGATAACATTGTCTCCATGGCGAATCTTCTCTATTAACATCCATCCTTCCATTATCTGTTACCGCTTATCCCATTCAGGGGCATGAAAAAAATCTAGGATATTTTTGGAAAAAAGTATTTTTTTTAGGGCTGTCAATTGATTCAAATATTATATATTATAATCAAGATTAATCGCATGATTGTCCATAGTTAATCGTGATTAATCAAAAATTAATTGCACATTTTTTTATCTGTTTAAAATGTACCGTAAAGGGAGATTTGTCAAGTATTTTATACTCTTATAAACATGGGAGTGGGCAAATATACTGCTTTATGAAAATGTATATATATATTTATTATTGGAAATCAATTAACAACACAAAACAATGACAGATATTGTCCAGAAACCCTCACAGGTACTGCATTTAGCATAAAACAATATGCTCAAATCATATCATGGCAAACTGCAGCCCAACAGGCAACAACAGCTGTCAGTGTGTCAGTGTGCTGACTTGACTATGACTTGCCTCAAAACTGCATGTGATTATCATAAAGTGGGCACGTCTGTAAAGGGGAGACTCGTGGGTACCCATAGAACCCATTTACATTCACATATCTTGAGGTCAGAGGTCAAGGGACCCCTTTGAAAATGACCATGCCAGTTTTCCCTCGCAAAAATTGAGCGTAAGTTTTGAGCGTTATTTAACCTCCTACGCGACAAGCTAGTATGACATTGGTTGTTACCACTAGATTCCCTAAGTTTTATAGTTTCATGTGATAACAGTATCTTCGCTCTAGCTTTAAAATTGAGCCCACTACAACCTAAAAATTGCAAGTTGCAATAATGCGTTAAAGAAATGAATGGTGTTAAAATGAATTTGCATTAACACGTTATTATCACATTAACTTTGACGACAGGAAATTTCCTTTCAAACAATACTGCTTCATTAAAAACAAACGATAGAACCGTAAAACAGTTGAAACATAGTAAACAAGCATATTAAACATTTGAAAGCCTGTAGACCAGTTTGCTTGCTTATAGACGTGTCTAGATGCCGGATGGTGGAACCGTAATACTAAAGGCTGCTCTCTAACGCAGCACCAAAACATGTCCCATTGAGGCTCATTTGTGGAGGGAAAAATCTTTGATATGATTCTCAGTACTATTATTATTGCCGTTATCATGTTTATTTCTCAGTATTTCCTCAGGCTCTAGGAATAAAGGCTCTAATGACAAATACACAACATTACAAATTAGATTTTTCACTGCGAGTTAACTTTTGACCTGCTGTGTTAAAAAGTGTTTAAATTATTTGTTTGCTTCAACCAATAACTCCTCATGCGGGCTAAAAATAGTCAAGGCTCTGTCAATCGTCGAGTAATTTCCTACCAATGATGCAGACCATTGTGTATTAATTAACTGTTGTTTACTTTCAAATACAAGCACTCACTAGCACACTGCCAAGGCTTTTCAAGCACTGACAAAATTGTCAGTTCCAGAGAGGGAACATTCCTTGTTTTGCCAAGGCAATTTATTTTGAAAGACTCATTAAAGGATAACATTGTTATTTTCCCTGGCATATTTTTACCAAGCCACCATGGCTCGGCTGTACAACCATAAATCATCATTCCCTTGGAAGCGTGTTTGGAGGAGCACATGAATTTACAGGGGACAAAAACTGTAATTTATCTGACCAACAAAACAAATAGAGAATGTTTATGTTGTGTGTGTTTTTTTTTATTATTATTACTATTATTTTACTTGCAGATGGAATAAAGGCTTTTTAAAGGTTCAGAATCAAATGGTATATTGATGTGTTTACAATATGAAAACACTTGTAAAAAAGAAACCTTTATAAAAACAAGCACTCAGACTAATATTATTGAAATTACTTTCAGTTTCCAGCAAAGGAGGTGGTACCTCTTCTTTTATTTTCAGCAGCAATATTGCTTTATGATCAAAATCCCATGCAGTGGCCAACCTCTGAGTCTGAAAAGTGAAGCCAATACTGAAGCGCCTTAAACTTCTATTCTTTCTAACAGCCAGCAGGGGGCGACTCCTCTGGTTGCAAAAAGAAGTCTGATTGTATCGAAGTCTATGAGAAAATGAGCCTACTTCTCACTTGATTTATTACCTCAGTAAACATTGTAAACATGAGTTTATGGTCTCAATCGCTAGTTTCAAGTCTTCAATACAGCATGATGTTCATTTAGTAAATTATGGTCCCATTTAGAGTCAAATAGACCATAAAGCAGGGGATGCTTTAGGGCGGGGCTACCTTGTGATTGACAGGTCACTACCACGGCGTTGTCCGGCCTGGGAGTTGTTCGTGTTTTCACCTTATAACTGTAACCCTTTCACAGTGTGATTTCAGTTCAACATTTTAGTTGTATAAAAACATCCACGTTTGGTTGTGCGTAGCTCGGAATTCAGTCAAAATCAAGTCAAGATCAACAATGTTTTCCTCCTCCTCACTCAATCATGTGCACATGATGGAAAATACAGCTGTACTCAAGAAATACAACAACCCCCTCACTCATGGTTAAAACTATAAACCAGCATACAAATCACAATTAGCAACATAAGCCACCGTGTTCTGAACAGACACATCACATTACAAACACTAACAAAAGTAAACTTTGCATTTTGGAACATAAAACAGCAAACTTAAACTACTCAGTCCAGCACTCTGCACTAGGCAGGCATGATGGGAAATGTGGGCCGTCCAGAGTACGGCCTAGACCTGCTCTAAATAAAAAGTGTCTTGAGATAACTTCTGTTATGATTTGATGCTATATAAAGATAAATTGAATTGAATTAATACCTACGCATCCATATAAAACCTGCCTGTATTAAATGTAAACACACTGACCGTTGTTTGGTCATCTCTTTTTCCTCATCTTTCTATACATATTGTGCTACAGTCCACATTAAAGCATCCCTCTACACACTTTAGTCTGGTTTCAGATGGCTCAATCGCTGCCCACATCAGATTTTTCAGCTATCCAAATGGTCTGGTGTCGTGCTCGGTGACGGCTGCTTCCCACGTAGGAAAAACAACCGAGCCAATTAGAGCTACGTAGGCAGGATCAGGAATGGGGACGCCATCTTCCTGTGCCAGAGATATGCCAGCAAAACAGAAAATGCCACAAAAACAAGCTATACAAGGAGGTAAGACGCCTTACGTAAATAATAACTCTTAAATCAACCTATTTCTTGGAGCCTTGCAACCTTCTTGGCTCCTTGCAACCATAACCACACCTTGTCAGAAGCCTCTCAGGGATAAATCTGAACTACTTCAGAACTAATCATTATAAACTTTATGAAACCTAAATGCTTCAAATCTGAGTCACTGTCACTGCCAATGATTGGAGCTCTGCCAGGCAATTTCAGATTGGAAGGACGCCTTAGATGGTATAATTTGATTTTGCTTGGTGGAGCAATCTTTAATTTGTGTTTGGATCGAGAATGCCTTCTTCAATTTTCAGAATATTGCTGGAAAATACTAATACAGTAGTTAACCAAGAAGCTATGTGGTCTAGCCTGGCATTTCTGTAGCTGCCTCGCTTTAAGACACAGGAGACTTCTCTTTATCTCTACACACAGTTCAGAAAACAACAACAGCATGAAGCACAGCACTGACCTCCATAACGGCTCGAGCACGGCATGAGGTGGGCACATCTGCACCTCTGTTCTTGTTACTAAAGGAGACTTTATTTGAGATTTAATATATTCTTGTCAGCAGAGCAGGTGCAGTCTGTTGAAGGGCTGTATAACACACAGCGGCAGACCTCAGATATCTGTCTTGCTCTATTGGATCAGTAGCAAACACATATTTTTAGATATCTGAGACGCTCTGCTTTCTCTAGGTCTCTTTAAGCAGCTCACAGATGTAACAAAATATGGATGATGGAAGTCAGCCCTAAAGGTATTTTGAAATGTTGAACTGGCTGCCTGCACTTGTCGTCACACTATTTTCAATTCAACAGAACACAATGTAACGCAGATTTGATACTCGTTTCAGTCTCTACAGCTCACCGTCTGCACAATTCTCCACTTCCACGACTGTCACATTGAGTGCTCTCGTCAATGTGAGCGCAGAAATGAATTATCATCTCATCAGACTCTGAAAATACACATTTCAGTTGAAACAGGAGGGTTAATCCTAGTCAGGTCCCAATGTCAAGTGCACTACAGAAGTACCAGAAAGATCAGAATAGTGACTGCAAAACGATTAAGTACACACCATTTGAAAATCTGAATATCAAACTGAATCACAGCTATGACGTCTAATTCTTTAATTGCACTTTCAGTATCACTTCGCGTCTGAGAAAAAAACAAAGAGACATTTAATATTGTCATACAGACATTAAGTTTACATTGTATTCAGGATCAAATGTCTCGTCTAGAAAACAGTAAACTTGCTCATTTGATTGTAAAGTGTTGTATATTTACAGGGACTGTTGCAAAAACATCAGAGTTAGATGTTCACAAAAAAAGAAAAGAAATGCCATCACATAGGCATGGGACTAAGTTTCATTTGATTTTGTTTAACTTTCTCTGTATATTGCATATTCTTTTTATTCTTAATAATGTGAACCTTTGCACACACACACATATAGTATATACATATATAGATATATGGTATATACAGTATATATTTTAGCACGATAAGGAGCTTCAGAGCAGAGGAGTGTTGACTCCACACACACCTCCCTCCATCACCTGTTGTTAGATCAGGAGGAGGACGAGGGAGACATGAAAAGGAAACTTTGCCGATTGTCAATCAACTCTGTGTCACTGCAGCGCGGGCAGGACATGCAGATGAACAGCGCCCGCCCGGCCTCCCTCCATGCCGCCAGCGCCCGAGACTCCCTTGCTTGTGTCGTACTGTTTCCCATCGATATGCGTTTAGACTTCGATGGTTTCAGCTGTAAGTGAGGTCTTCCACGCTGTTTAATCCATATCCGACATCGCTTCTCTTGCGTTCTTGGCTTTGGAAAAGCGAAAACTAAATAGGACACTCCCCTCCAAACTTTGAGGATATCTGCTGTGGGACTTGTAGATTCCCTACATGGATGTATTAAGGTTCCCGACACACCACTGAAAACTTGACAGGCCTCCCGGGCCTAGTTACAGTTGCTAACTAGGATTGGACAGTGGACGTTCTAGGGAGGGGCTTAGTGGAGGGTCAATTATCCAATGAGGTTACAGATGTGCCTACAGGAAGCTCCACCTCCATCAGAGGCATTTCAAAATAAGGTTCACAACAAAATGTTATAAAAAATAAATGCAACCACACAGTCACAGATTTTGGTCAGAAAAACAAGGAAAACACCTAAAGAAGTTAATAATAAAGAAATATTGAATAGAAAGAAACTGACGCTGTGCAAAGAAACAAATAACAAACAATAAAAAACAATAAATAATTACATTTTAAACTTTTAAGTTCAAATAAAAGCTTCTGGATGACATTGACCATGGTTCAATAAAACACTTTTCCAACCAAGCTTCTTACTGAAGTGAACTGAAAAGTTACTCTTAAATCAAAGTAAACAACAGTAAAACAACAGAACAATTTTGACTGTTTATGCAGGGCAACAGTAGTATGACCTTTTCATGGTCAGACCCCAAAAAATAGGAGGTGACCAAGCTCATCTTTCACTAAGTAAATGTTATACAGTGATTTCCATTTGTAGCTTATTATACTGCACTACTCCTACACAATATAAACACCCCCGCTGTCAATTCACAGAAATTAGAAGACAAATCACCCGTGCTTTTACACTGTTCAGTTTTATTTCTGAGTATTTCTATTTACTACTTTATACCCACTTTCTCTCAATCTACTCTGTCTACTTCTACTTCTGTTCGTTATTTCTTACATGTTGTCTCCAGAAACCCCAAGAAAAGTGCATATTGCATTCAGGTGTAGGCTATTGTTTCCTTACTTAAATGCAACTGTTGTGTCGTTTTGTTCTCAGGCTTTTTATCTTTTTTTTTATGCTAGACTTCTCAGGACTGAGAACATGGTTTTCAGAGTTTAGTGTGGAAGAACTTGACTGGCCTGCATAGAGCCCCGATCTCAACTCCATCCAACACCTTTTGGATGAGCTGGAACGCCGACTGCAAGCCAGGCCTTATCGCCCAACATCAGAGCCAGACCTCGTGACCTGTGGATAAAATCCCTGCAGCCAGATTCCGAAATCTTTTGTAAAAACGTTCCCAGGGGAGTGGAGACTGTTATAGCGGCAAAACGTGGGTGGCGGAGACAAAAAGATGGGTTCAAACAGGTGAGGATCTGGGTGGCAGACAGAGCAGCCTTCCACCGTTTCAGAGCGCAGCCTCCCTGAAATACATTAGCTCCTTTATAAAAGGCTATCGATAATGGTCTTTGCTCTTTGCTTTGATTTTGCCTTTAGCTTCAAAAGTGAGATCGACCCTGTTATCATTGTATCCAAATATCAGGAAAGGCTTTTACCCCATAGCAGGATAAACACAGCTTAGGTTATCATACCTGCAGGGCTACATGTTAGATAACGTGATCATAAAGTAGATTATAGGGAAGCTGGAGGCTGCCATGAGAAGTAGGCAACATTAGAAAAAATACCACATATGTATATAAATAAGAATTTGAATAAGTCACTCATGATGATGTTGAAAAGGAGTCACTGTTGAAAAGGTAGAAACCTCAGGAGTCATCCAAGATATTTTTATTCATTTATTTTTGGATTTCTTTTAATGGACAAGAAAAGAAGAAAGGGGGAAAAGGAAAACAAAAAAACAAAACAATAAATAAATAAGTAATTTAATAAAATTTAAATAATAATACAATATTTTTAAAAAAATACTAGAAAAATCAAGTAGAAGAGATAGACATACTAAGGGGATAAAGCATGCAGTATATTATTCTCTTGTAAAATGTTGCTGTGCACTCAGTCTTTCAGAGGTTTACTTTTGAATAGTTATAGAACCATATAGAAGCCGACCAGGTCCAGTGAACACCCTGGACCACCCGAGATGAGAGAGGCAGAGGACGTGCCCCCCCCCCCAAAGTCCAATCCCAGAGACACCCACAGGGACCCGGTCCCATCCCTACAGATGCCCTCAGAGCCAGGCTACAGAGGAATAATCATGAACATGAAATGAAATAGTCTTATTAGTCTTATCGCTAATTGTTGGTGTGAACACATTTCTTTTAAAGCAAATAAAGCAGAGATCAAAGACTGGTGCTCTTTAAATGAGTAAGTTGCATTGTTTTTACTTCTCAGTTTCTCGTGTTTATGCAGTGAAAATGTAATTATGTATTATGTGGGAAGGGAGTCATTGGCACAGAGTTATCACCCAACTCTGCAGCTCTGTGCAGCTTTTTGGCCTCTTTTAGCTTTTAGCTCACGTTAGAGACTAACTGGTGAAGAAAGTGGAACATTTAGCCGCTGCTGTTGTAATCTTTTGTTCCATATAACCGCCACATCTTTTTTTAATCAGTATACAGTCTATGCACTGGATGAGTTTGTTCTACCTGATTGGAATGTCTTGCAACTAGAGAACGTGCGGTCCGACCTTTTCCTGTGTTTAATAATTTAGTTATTTTCAGTTGTCTGGTAACTTTATTGGTGTACTGGAGATTCAACACGTTCTCATCCCAACTCATCACATTCTTTGTTGCACCTCTTGGCATCACAACCACTATAATTACCCTTGGCGTCACTTTAGGATTAGGCAAAAAAAACACTATAGTTAGGTTTAGGACAGAACTACATGATTGGGCTTAAAATTACTATGTTTGTACAATGAAAATTATAGTAACTGTTGTGAACATGGGAACAGCTGATTTTAATGTGATGCACGGGACACGAACAGCAGCCTCCGGGATGAAAGCCTTGTGTTGGTTGGAACCATCCACCTCCCCTACCGCCCGCCTGTTGTGTCTCTTTCGCTCTTTAAACTACATCACCACACTCCCGGCGCACTTTCTTGGAGTGTTTACTGTTGCCACAGATGGGTTTGCATTATAGTTAATGGAACGCCCGGTGCGTTTCATACAGGCGCTAAACGGTGCCGTGTATGGTGGTACCGAACACCGACGGCTGTGACTGAGCCTCGGTATATGGCGCCCTTGGAATGAGAACCGGCTGGTTTGCAAAGACATGTAATGGACTGAAAGCAGCAGCTATGATGTGAACAAGTTACTAGCTGATCCTTGTAAAATGTATTTGCAGGTAGTTCCTGATGAACGCGCAAATATTTTTAGTAAGAACAACAAAGCATTGTAATGTCAGTCACTTTGTGGGAAACTTTTCATACATTTTTTGGAGGGTTGAGACTGAGACAACAACAGGAAATAATTTTTTTGTGACTGACATGTGAGTGAGAGAGAGAAAATATAGTGCTGTGAGATGCACAGCAATAATCCCAAACTCATCATGCAGTGTGTTTCTATAGGCCGAACTGTCATTTCCATCTGATGTACAGTATATCAGTCTAAACGTAAATGCCATGATTATGAAAGAAAAGATGGGTGTGCACTGTATGTGGTGAGTTTTTACAAAATATGCCTGCTGTTCTGTGGTGTTACAAACCTAACAGTTAGACTGACTGTGTGTCATCATCGCTGATTGTTTGCAACTCAAACAGCCAAACAAAAGAAAGATAGGGGAAGAAATGTTTGTGTGCATGTCACTGAATCTGACAATGGTGCAAATTAAAGCAAAATGTTTCCAGAGTGTCTCTTGTGAATGATGCCCTCAAGTCAAGGAGAAACAATTAACACACCACTGGCTTTCAAATGTGTTTAGACAGGAAAGCATTCTCTAATTCATTGCTATTTAATTACGGAGCTCATATGCTTTAGGGGCAGAAAGTCAAATAAATACGCAAATAAATAAAAGAGTGCATAGATGAACAGCACTCTATTATCTGCGACAGTGGTTGGGGATGGATAAGAGGCCTCTTGAACCCGAGTACTCCCAGTACAGGGGGCGGTTTAACATCCACCAGATAAAGACATGTTTAACATCTAGCAACATATTCATCTTGCACACATAACGGGTAGAAGTTCGGATAAAAGCTCATGATAACCACCGAAACGAAGCTCAATTCCAACACCAAAAGCAACTAAATGAGCACACAGCAAAAACATGCTTATGATGCATGAACACAGTGGTGCTAGTGATTCCAACAGTTTAAGTTCTATCACTCTAGGACCAAAACCAACTGAACTAGCAGCCGAAGATGACAAAAAAAATAATTTTCTTTACCAACTTTATATAGCCATAACCATAAATGATGTCTTACCTTTTCTGTTTTGTGAACAAAATTTGTGTTCAAAGGCATTGAGTTGATTCCGGCTATTTCGATTCATTTGCGTGGCATTTTGCCCTCTGCCTTCCTCCAGCATCGAACAGCCTATCCTCAGCCTTTCTTTTGAAAACTTCGTCAAGTGGTGGGTCTGTATAAATCACACAAATTGAAAAACATATATGACATTAAGTGATCAGTTCCATGCATTCACTCATTTTAACCATCTTAATTATCAAACTGAAATTCTCATTGGCTCTGAACAAAGTTAGATCATATTTAAATCCAAATAATGCCTCAGATTAACACTGGAATTAGTCATAAATATAATGAAACAAACACATGGCATTATCAAACTGATATACCTTGAAGAATAACTCACTTTAGACACGCTTGACAAGCGTAAGCGAACACAGGTCTGGTTGGTTGCAGAGCAAACAAAGCAGTTATTCTCCTTATTTGAAGATTCCGCCATAACATGCCTCCACTAAATCTCCAACTTTGCTCTGCTTCATTTTATTAGCATCAGTATCAGTGGGCACAGGTAATGTTCAGATGTTGTGATATGGTTTGCTAGAGGTTTTGGGCTCCAACTGCATCATTAAAGGGATATTCACTCTAAAAGTGTACAGTTGTGTTGGGCAGAAATGAAATCTTTCATTTATGCTGTGTTCCATCTTCATTTACATATACCCAGTAACATATACTGTATATACTGATGCTTACAGTGCAGAAATCTCACAAGTGTTACCTTTACTATGATAGCAAGATTATTCTAATAGACTTTATAGTTGCAGAGATACACTCTATTCATTTTGGGAATATCATATTCGAGCAGTGGCATGAGTCAGAGGCCTATAGGTTCAATAAGTTTAAGTTGGGTTTTGACAATAAGACCAAGTTAAATACTTTAGCTTTTCAGCAGTAATGAAATCATTTTAGCAGAGTTCACAATGAGGAGCAGGAAAAACAGCTACCCTCTAACATGTCATTATGTTGGTTTCAAAGGCATTCTTAGTTGTCATTGTAACACAGAATGGGTGATTTAAAAGCCTATAAGCATATTTTGCAGGTGTAGCCGTAAAGTTTTCTGCTCCTCAAGGTCACTCACTATCTCATCAGCTGATGAAAGCTGATGAGATAAATCATGAAGGATTTTCCTGTCAGCTGAATATAGGCAGGAAACTGTGAGCTGGGTCTTGTGTCTTCAAGCCTGGGGCCAGGCAACTTTTAACTGATGGTGAAGTAAACAAACAGGCTGTCGGCGAGACTGCCGCGGTCAGAATGATAAATGTCTGAATGTCACCACCTGCAAAAAGGAGACAAAGTGTTCTTGAGAACATCAAACTTTATTTTTCTCCCTCCCGTAGAGATCTTTGATCTTACATTAGCAGGTTGAGAAGAGAAGGACAGCGCTGACAACACAGATGGCAGCACTTTTCCTCAACAAAACTTTCAGGTCTAAGTGCTTTCAACAGATGGTAAATGACGCTATAGTTTAAAACAAAGAGAATTTCCCCTCTGGTTTGTAATAATTGTAAGGGTTTTTTTATCTTCTGGATCTTGTGTGAATATCCCCTCGGAAAGTAAAGTTAAAATACCACTGAATCTGATGATTTTAGTCCCATGTTAATCTGGGTAAATTGCATCATTTAGGTAAATAACGGAACTTTGTTCAATTTCTGTAATTTAGAAATTTCAGCTTTTTTGTCTTTTAGGAAAAAAAATCTAACTTTAATTGCTCATCCTCTGGGTAGACCGTCAAACAGCTGCAGCTGAAGTAGAAGGAGCTGGAGGCATTTTGGGGTGTAAATTCAGGACTCATCGAGGTACTTAGAATGAATAGTCTTTTAGAGAATAAGCTAAAATCAATCACAGGTAGAAAATTTCAACAAATAATGAGATGGATAATATACCCGAAATTGCACACTTACCTCTTTAAAAGAATAGTCTCTTTGCTCCTGTTGGGGATCTCTGAAACAAAGGATCATCAGGGAGGAGAAGACCAAAGATAATGAGGTAAATGTTAGTTTTTTTCAGCTTGATGTTGGACTTTTGACGTATCAAAAGAAATCTGATTGATTCTCTCTTTGCTGTGAACTATTATTTTACACAGGCAGATGTGCCACAGTGGTAAAAGAGTCTAGAGACTTGTATTTCAACCAAAGACTACACAAGATGACTTCACTAATCAGCTCTTCTAATCTGGCTGAGGGGAGGAATCTGTTTACATTTCCCGACTTATGCAGCTTACTTTAAAGATTCAGACTGATTCAGACATTATCTTTAAAAAGAATGAGATATTTTTAGCCATGTTAGCGGCTATGAATATTAGGGTCAGTCTGTCGGCCCACCGCTTTGAGTCCAAACTGAAATATCTCAAAAGCTACCGGATGGATTGCCATTACATTTTGGGCATTCATAGTTCCCGGAGGATGACACCTACTGACATTGGCAATCCTCTGACATTTCATCTACCTCCATCATCAGTTCAAAAGTTTGCCCAATACTTTTGTGTATGACCAGATTCCTGCAGAACTAATGGCATTGCCATGATCCTCAGCTGTTCTTTGTGTTTAGTGCTAATTAGCAAATGTTAGCATGCTGTAGGGAATGGGAATCACTGAGCATTCTGGGGTGCACCGACATTTTTGAAGAGTAGTGTACAGAGCTACGGTAGACTGTCATTATCTGTCACCGGTTTATTCATTTGTCATCTGTCAATCGTTCATCATCAGAAATGTATAAAGTACGTGCAAAAGACAAATACCCACACAGTATAAAGAGAAGCTGACAGAGGCAAAGTGGCCATATATTTTGAAATTGAAGTTAGTTAATGATATCAATTCTTACGAATTAGGAGGACCTTGACAGCTTGTCACCCATTACAGCCACTGATGTGTTTTGGCGTTAGTGAACACCTGTCAGCGGTTCAAAATGTGTTAATCTTTGGAGGCTGATGTCAAGTTTACAAACAGGTAGGTATATGACATTAAGATCTACAAGCCAAATACCAACTAAACAATCATCCGGAAAAAGATAAGCTAGCTAATGTTATGCTAACGGAATACTAAGAAAACGTCCGTTATATCTGTATAATCTACCGGTATCTTGCAAAATGAAACCCATAATGTTAGCCTACCTTTTTGTCTGACTGTTACTATATATTCTACAATTCGGCTTTTGAATCGGCTTTATTCACTGTGCAGTGTTTTGTGTTCTTTTTACACTTGCAGTAAACAGCCAGCGGATGGCACTCTTAACCATTATCCTTCAAAAATGGTGTCGGTGACGTCACATTCCCATTCCCTATCAAGCTAAACTTGGATGGTGAACCTGGTAAATATACTATACTATACTATTTACCAGATAACATTAACATATTAGCATTTACCTCAAACCACCTCTGTGCCTGAGTAGGCCTACAGCTTCAGAGTCGCTAGCATTGCTGTGTCTTGTTTTAAATGATGAACAATCAAATGTGTTTTTAGAATTATTTTGATTCCAAAAAATCTATTAATATATTGAATTATATGACCTCATTATCTGTAGAATTTATGTATTTTACAAATCAATTGCATTCACTTTATTTTCCTGTCTTTTCAAAACAAATCAATAAGGCTCGAGGCACTGAATTCAATAAATCTGCTTTCTGCTTCCCGGTATTGTTAAGGGACTTCTACTTGTGTACATGACGTACTACTAACCGGTGTGTTCCATGCAAATTAATTTAAATTGCAAATTAGTTTGACATGAAATATGCAATATGCTTGTCTGCCACAGTTCAGCAGCACATGGTACGTACGAAACAAACAACGTGTCTGCAGGGTTCAGATCATCTTTCCTTTCAATCTCCTCCTCTTTGATCATGATTTCCCTGTAAACAACAAACAGCAGTAACGTTTCCACACAGCCGTGATGCTTTCAGTTACATAAAAGTTGTCAGTCAACGTCAGAGAGGGGACTTATTGTCCTTACCTAATTTCCTTGTCGTTATTGTTTAGAGCTCCACTTGACTAAAAGACAGTGACAACAAAGAAAACAATAACATTTATTTATTGATTCATAAGTTATACATTTCATGATATAATAGCGATATATTATTATTGGCAAAGATACTATAATCCAATTGCATTTCTATACATAAATACAAAATCTGAGGTAGGGCCTCAAAGATTGATGACATTGAAAATAAATAAATGCATTTCACATATATGATATATATTTCCTTTTTTTTTTTTTTTTTACATCTCACACCAATTTTTAAAACATATTTATTATATATCTACTCTCTATTTTCAAATCAAAAGGATGTTGTGGGCTGTTGGAGGCACATATCTATATCCATAGGCAGCAGTACCTCACATAGAACACACATAAATATATGACATTACTCAAGTAATTAGAAATTTAACCTATGCATTCATAGGTCGGACAATAAAGTGCCAAAAAGACACAACAGACATAACAATAGGAATACTGGTACCATATGAGACAGACAATAAGCTATTCTGTGGTGTTATTTTTGAAATACATACAATATTCTACCGTTAGAGGACATCTATAAGGCCAATGGTTACCTGAAGATGTTTTGTAACGTATTGGCAAACATCGAGGAACACTACATGGGATATGAATGGCAGTATCTCAACCTCCTATACGCAGATGACACATTCCTTTTTTCTTCTAAAGTTTGTTTTCTGTTTTCACTACAACCTTAAATAAAGTACTCTTTCTTTGGTTACCTATACTGCCCAAAGTTGACTTGCAGGCAAAGCAAACTGACAGTTATTTTTCCATATATTTTTTTCTTCTTCCTCCTCTATAAGAAGGACAACCCTCTTGTGTCTTAACATTATGTAGAACAAAAAGCTCCCTAACGTAAACATGCACGGACTTATAATATTGAGAGAGAAAGGAGGAGGATTACTATACATGGACATTGGGTTACAGCAACACAAACTGCACATGCAAGCTCTTCAGTGTTATATTTTATGAAGCAATGTGTTTTTAACTGAACCCTAAGCTGTTTTTTTGGAGCCCAGTTGAAATTGAAACACAGGGACACAAAACACAGAACTTATAGCTATTTAGCTGCGGCCCTAAAGGAAATCATTAAACTCTATCTCAGGGCATAAAGGGCTTTTATCATTCAAAGAGCATACTGTCCACTACATCCAACACAATTTAAAATGCCAGTCTGCTCCTTTCGGTCCCTGCTCTCAAGTGAATGGTTGCCATAGGGTTGATTTTTTTTTTTAGAGCATATCAGAGTTAACAGTTTTACCCAGCTCAAGTCCACAATTGGTGGCTTATAAATCCTCATGTCCACCAGAAAAGAGACAGGGGAGCATCAGGCCGAGGCATCCAAGCAAAAGAAATCCTGTAAATCTCCTCTGGTTCTTTCAGCGATCTACTCTGAGACTGACCATGCAAACATCTGATTGACAGTTAAGTGGAGTTCAGTAAAAACTAATACAGAGACACACACGCGCAAGCATACACAGACATACATTATTATCACGTTTGAACGAATAGAGCTAAACGCACTAACAAAAGCAACACTGTGGAGCAAGCGAGCTATTCAATAACAGGGCTTTTGTGCTCTTTAATTGATTATGCTTTGTTTACAACCTCTTAAATCATACCTGTGCTATTTTCATGTCAACATCATGAAAAGACATGGCTTAGAGACATGGTTAAGGAGACCCTTAAACCTCCGAGCAGCTGTAATTGCACCTATACCTGCAATTTCCATTTAAACCACTCAACAAGTAAATGCCTGCAGTGTTAAAAGCATAATAAAGCCAATCAGGACTTTGTGTCAACATGAAACTGCCTATCCAACTGGTCAAAGTGTGGAAAGGACTAATTGCTTCTGAGTGGCTACATGGTGTTACTGTGTAGGTAATTGGTTGGCAGCCCACAAAGTAAGAGTTGGCTGCCTGTCATGTCACATTTAAAGAGGCTGCAAAGCCAGTTGGATGCCCGCTGGGCTGCACCGGGCTGTTCCTTCAGGCTGCTGTGGTTTTTACATCTGGAGATGGCTTTTACGTCCCCGCAGAAACACTATTACAGTCGCTCATTTGTGCTGATGATGTCTTGACAGCACGACTTAAAGGGACAAACGGTCCAAACAACCTGGCCTCATGGGAAGGAGTAAAAATAGCACTACATTTTAAGGACATTCCGCATTGCAAGATAACACATTTTAGGCTTTTTGCGTGTCATTTCATGCCATGTTGTCGCGGTAATGTTTAGGCAACAAAACCACTTAGTTAGGTTTAGGAAAAACATCATGGTTGGGCTTAAAATAAGTATACATATAACAGTATAACATACACAAACGTAACTTCAAAATAACTCAACAACACTTTGGGACATGAACACCGGTCTCCTGGTTTAAAGTCCTGTGTTTGGTGGTTTTATGCTACGTCACTAGCTCTGAGCGTAGCATATTCACACAGATGCGTTTACATTGCAGTCAGTACAGACTACACGATGCACACGTGACACGCCAAAAGCAACAAAGGCATTGTTATTGCACGCGGAATGACTTTCAAATTACCGTGTCATTCATACGCCATTTGGTGAGACCAGGCTGGTTCTAAATTACCGTAATTTGGCTGATTCGGATGGACCATGCTGTCAGAAAGGTGACCGGAAAGTCGCTGAAAGCCTTTAATTATCTGCATATGTAAATAAAACTGGCTCAAGTGCCAATTAAACATCAAGTTGATTACAAAGTGTTCAAAATTTGATTTTCTTTGCAAGAGACTTGATTTAGCACTGCACACAGTTGGTCGAAACAGGTTAAGTCGCTCGTATGTCCTGTATAATCATCGCAAGGCGCGTTTGAGCAACAGCAAGCAAAAAGCGAAGTGGTGCTGCACGTCAGGAAGTATAGTATTTTGATTCCTTTGCAAACACACACACTTCCACACTGCTTCCAGTACAGTTTAGCATTAGGATGGCTCTACTCTCTGTTTCCTATGCACTGAATGCTACTATTCCTGCGACTACCGGAGTAGTCCTGTGGAATCGAGTATATACCTGAGACCCTGTTTTTCACGAGGACACACAGAGAAGCAAGAGGCATAAGTCTGAAATGGCGAAGAGGTCTCCGGAGGTCTACCACAAACAACAAGAGACAAAGTACACTTCCAGGGAAGAAGGAGGCCATTTTCTAGTCTAATCTTCATCTACTCACACATAGCAGCTGCTCCTAACATTGTGAGGACGCGACAACACACACACACTTACTACTTGATTTTTTTTAAGAAGTGTACACTTTGTACAAGATATTATACAGCTAGCAAGAGAAACATGGGGTTCAGAGAGACATGAACACACACACTCACACTCTCAATCTCTGTCTTGCTAGCTCTCTCCTCTGATGGAGGCTATACATATATGACTTTATATGTATGTATATATTTATATATTTTATACTCTACTGATGTGATGCACATTGTGAAGATGGTTTTCACAGATGGCTTGACAAGCTCACAACACATACAGAGATAAATACGCCGTCTAAAATATATGCACTATCGGGTCTTAAAAAGGTTAAATGGCCACGTTACTAAAGGATGGATAGACGACTCTAGTGGTTTCCTACATTAGGAATGTGTCCTTTACATTCTAGGATAATACAATAGAGGAGAATACGAGGAGGAATACGACTTAATAAATAGACAAAGAGAGAGCGTATCACAAACGGTCCCTCGGATTCAGAGAGGAAAAATAAACCCAAGCTTCTATCACACTGCAGAGTCATCCGGGCCAAAGTGTATCTCCTTAAAAGTGGTAATCGGGATGCGTTCACTACTCTACTGGGACGTAGGAGGCACAAATTGCAGATCTTGTAATCTATTTTTGACAAAGCAAGAGCGACTGAGCAGTAGCTAGTGTGAATATACATATATACTGCTGGATAGGAACAAAATGTGATACCAGTGCTTCTTTTTTTTTGTCTTTTTTTTTTTCCCGAGGCAGTTGATATTATTTGTATTACCGTTGGAAATTTTATACACAGATGGAACAAAACACCCCGCCGAGCTCGTTGAACCGCTGCTTCTCTGTCGCTCAATTTTCTTTTTGTTTTCCCATGTCTGCTCGCACCGAGATTATTCATTATTTCTACACACAAATATGAGGGCACGCGCACACACTAACACACATACATACACGACTCCATAGGGAGCAGCTATGGTGAGTCTAATATTGCAAGTGCAGTCTGAGTTGTGTCATTTTATGACACAATTTTCTCTTGGAATAAAGATCCCTGGGAAGGGTTCAGAAGTAATCAGTGGTTGTTGTGTGTGTGTGGGGAAGGGGGGGAGGGGGCAATGATTAGCCCATTAACCGAGTATGAAGCAGCAGCAGCGGAGGAGTAAGACTCCACCTGGGCAGCCACTCCTCCACGAGAGAAGAGAGGAAGTGGTGAAGAAGAGAGGAAAGAGCCTGTTTTCACTTCCACGATACAGGGAGGAAGACAGGGAGCAAGTAAAGGAAGTACGGACGGGAGAAAGAGAGAGAGAGGAGGAGGAGGAGAAGAAGAGGTGGAGTTGGCCCTCCTCCCCGGTGGTGTCCCCTGCAGGGGATGGAGGTGGTGCGGTGCTGCCCGGGGCGGCTGCTACTGGTAGGTGCCGAGCTGGAAGTCCTTGGGGGGCAGTTTGAGGCCCAGGGAGTTGGTTCCCAGAGGGTCGGTCATGTTCTTGTAGCGTTCTCCGCGGTGCTTCATCAGGAACGGACCCCAGTCGGGCTGAGGGGAGCAGACCAGCTTCAGGCGCTGCGAGAGGAGAGGCAACACACAGATGGGTTTATACAGGAAGAGCAGGTACATGGAGTCAGATCTGTAGTGGGGGGTAGAATTGTTTAGCAGTAGCTTGCTTGTTAAAGCTGGTGGAGACAGTTTATTTTGGCATTACCAGACCGAGGAGCTCTTTCTCCGACAGACTGATTCAGCTTCGCCATCACAAAGACAGATACAGGAAATCCTTCCTGCCCAAAGCAATAACCCTCTACAACAGCTCACCTCTGTCTAACAGAGAACTCTCAGCTTAAGAGTTTCTGTCTCAACCACACATTCTGTTTTAGTCCTGCAATAATCCTACACATGTTGAATTTTGCACATCTACATTTGCACATTTACTACCTCATTTATTTTGTATTATAACTTGCAAACTTTGCTAATGTATATAGTAGCTTATTCATGTTTATATTTTAGATTTATAATAATTTCACAAATTGGGATCAATAAAGTACATCTGTCTGTCTATCTATCTATCTATCTATCTATCTATTTTTTATTGGGCAAAAATTTCATGGTCTCGCATTTGTATAGCGCCTTTCTAGTCTTCCGACCAGCTGTAAACCGCCCTTTGAGATGACATACTGCATTTCAGAGATGAAGAGAAAATGTTATGCTAATAGTTTAGCCCTCTGCTAACCGTAGCCGTCATGGCTGTGCCGCAGTGCTGAGCTCACGAAGAAGGCTAAAAACTATTTGCGACATTTTCTCTCCATCTCTGAAACACTTCACCGTTATTGTCCGACTCTCTTTGATAAGTCCGTCTTCCTTTTTTTGGGTTGCTTTGCAGTGTAGGCAGCTGTTGCCAACGCTGGAAGAGCAATTTTTTTCCACAGAATATTCCGACATTGAATCAGGCTGTCACCTGTCAGGAACTTGTATCTGCATTTGTAGAACAGCCAATAGGAGCACCCTCTCTCTGACATGACCTGTGATTGGCCAAAGTCTCCCGTCACAGGCTAGATTTTTTTTAAGCCTGTAAACAGAGCCATGAGAAGGAGCAGAAGTCTCTCAGACCACTTGAATTACAACATGCTTATTTATGGAATTTTTGCCCAATGACGCCAAAACTATACTGCCTACCCCAGCTTTAAAGGTGCAGTGTGTAGGATTTATAGCATGTTTTCATTGAAGGTTACTACTCTTGTGACCCTGAGATGACGTAGACTGAAGATTGATTGGATACCTTTTCTAAAAATCAATAAAAACCTCAAACATGTGGGGTGTTTGAAGTTGTCCTGCAGCAGCATCATTCAACATCACCCTAATGTGTGAGAAAAAAAGCTATGATGATTATGCATTAATTACAGTCAAAGAATGAAAAGAGATCAACGTGTAAGGTTGAAGGATGGTCTGTGATTGAGGCTGAGGGAACAGAGACGTTAGGAGAGAGAGCCACGATCATCATCATCATCATCCATTAATCTGAGTATTTAAAAGGGACCTGCCGGACTCCCAGTGAAATGGCCAAATTAATACTCAGCCAGCAGCCCGTCTCTCCCTGCTAATGAGCGAAGGATGAGACTATTGATTTCTCCGACAGTGTGTGTGTGTGTGTGTGTGTGTGTGTGTGTGTGTGTGTGTGTGTGTGTGTGTGTGTGTGTGTGTGTGAGCGTGTGTGTGTGTGAGCGTGTGTGAGAAGCAGACCAAAACAAAACATACGTGACAATGTCTGGTCACGGCTTTGACTCAATTATTACCTCGCTGAAGGTGCCGGGGGCGAGGTGCATCTTAATGCCGAACATGATGGGGATCCAGATGACGGAGCAGATAACCATGAGCCAGCCCATAACCATGGACCAGGTGGGGTAGGTGTAGTCCTCGTACGTCATCCCCTTCCACTGATACAGACTCAGTCCCAGGATGCCCTGCACAGATCAGCGGAATCCAGGAAATGAGATGCCTTCTCTGTTACTGCCGCAGTGTCCCTGAGCAGCATCACTTAAGCTTCTGCTCCAGTGATGCTGCTCAGTGGCCACAGTGGTTGTACTGGTCAGCTCCACAGGTATAAAAAAAAAAAAAAAAAACTGCCAAATGTAATGGTGTTTGCTGATTTTCACAAAAAAATATACCCACATTTTTTAATTTCATTTATCACTTGCAAAATGTGTTTCCTGCTGCAAGAAGACACACGTTAATGATGTGGTGTGCGAGGCTATGTCTCTGTAAGTTTGCAACAACCTGCAAATGCATGATTTTAAAGTTAGCTATTTTTACATGTGGAAAAAAAGATTTTGAAAGAAATAATAATAAGTAATAAAATTACTTTGAAAATGTTTTTCAGCCAGTTGAACAGTTTCATTTCATTTTAAAGTTTTGTGTCTGAAGGTCACTGTCAAGCTGCAGAGAATAACCAAGATGACCTCCAGGTCCGGAATCCCACCTTCACACAGTATATCGCTTTTTATTAATTAACAGACTGCAAGTTGTGTTGCAACTTAACTTCTACTACTCTACTATGCACTGGGATCACAGTAAAATCTGACAGAGTTCAACATATAGACAGTATATAAGAAATGAACGTAGTCAACGGGACGTCACCCATTAGTTTGTGAGCTGCCACTTTGAAGCCTTGAGTTCGGCATTTTTGGCCATCACCATCTTGGTTTTTTGCAACCAGAAGTAACACAAGAGGGTGGAGCTATGTCCAACTGAACGCTGAATGAGACATTTTTAGTGAACCAAAA
>CAKAOI010035346.1:0-49068 GCA_916701655.1 Sebastiscus albofasciatus | reverse complement strand
CCTCCAGGTCCGGAATCCCACCTTCACACAGTATATCGCTTTTTATTAATTAACAGACTGGTTTTCCTAATTGGAGCACAACTTCTGCAAGTTGTGTTGCAACTTAACTTCTACTACTCTACTATGCACTGGGATCACAGTAAAATCTGACAGAGTTCAACACATAGACAGTATATAAGAAATGAACGTAGTCAACGTGACGTCACCCATTAGTTTGTGAGCGGCATTTTTGGCCATTACCATCTTGGTTTTTTGCAACCAGAAGTAACACAAGAGGGTGGAGCTATGTCCAACTGAACGCTGAATGAGACATTTTTAGTGAACCAAAAAAGTTAAAATTAACTTTCATAAACTGAAAACACACTGTGAAAGGGTTAAAGTTTGAAGACAAAAACACAGGCTACTCCCAGACCGGACAATCACAAGGTAGCCACGCCCTAAAGCATCCCCTGCTTTATGGTCTATTTGACTCTAAATGGGACCATAATTTACTAAACATCATGCTGTATTGAAGAAGACTTGAAACTAGAGATTGAGACCATAAACTCATGTTCACAATGTTTACTGAGGTAATAAATCAAGTGAGAAGTAGGCTCATTTTCTCATAGACTTCTATACAATCAGACTTCTTTTTGCAACCAGAGAAGTCGCCCCCTGCTGGCTGTTAGAGAGAATGCAGGTTTAAGGCACTTCAGCATTGGCTTCACTTTTCAGACCCGGGGATTGCGGCCTGGTTAAACACAAATAATGTCAGAAAACCCCACAATCCTTCAGGGAACCACTGATTCACCCAAAGCTAACGTGACGCTAAACTATGAAAGCAAACTTGACTGATTACATCTAAAGTAATTTATTACTAAATGACTTGCCATTTCTGCATCCTTCAGATGCAAATTCCTATTGATTAGAATAAAAACTACTGTAAATCTTAAAATAATGACCCAAATTTTCATTTTTGACTTTTGCAACCTGATGTAGTCTGAACTAAACAAGGACTGTACAGTAGATTTCTTCCCAATTAACTATACTGAACTCAGTTAGGACACATAGCTAAAGCTGTGTTCACTGTTCCATATCAATAAGAGGAGGGATGACAGTTAAAATGAGACCTTCCTTTTTACTATATGTGCAGTGAGTACAAAAAAGGGACAGAGTTGATAATATTCTACCTATGTTGTAAAAAATATGATAAAAAAGTCATAGTAAAGTATGTCATACAAAATAAGAAAAATTCATAGTATATTATGTCATAAAAATTTATAAAAAGTCATAGTATAGTATGTCATAGAAATTAATAAAAATCATAGTATAGTATTTTATAAAACAAATAAAAGTCATAGTATACTATGTCATAAAGATTGATAAAAAAGTCATATTGTAGTATGTCATAAAATGTATAAAAAGTCATAGTATAGTATGTCATAGAAATGAATAAAAATCATAGTATAGTATTTTATAAAAAAAATAAAAGTTATAGTATACTATGTCATAAAAATTGATAAAAAAATTATAGTGTAGTATGTCAAAAATTAATAAAAATTCATAGTTATAGTATGCCATAAAAACTATAAAAAGGCATAGTATACTATGTCATAAAATTAATAAAAATCATAGTATAGTATTTCATAAAAAAAGTAAAAAGTCATAGTATAGTATGTCATAAAAAAGTAGTAAAATGTCATAGAATGTCATTAAAAACATTTTTAAAAAGTCATAGTAAAGTATGTCATATAAAATAAAAAAAGTCATTGTATACTATGTCATAAAAATTGATAAAAAGTCATAGTATAGTATGCCATAAAAATTATAAAAAGTCATAGTATAGTATGTCATAAAAAATCAAAGTATGTCTTTAAAATAATCAATAAAACTAAAAATTCACAGCCCAGTATGTAATACAAAAACAAACATAGTATAGTACGACATACATTGTTTATAAGTCATATTATAGTATGTCATAAAAATAATAAAACGTCATAGTATAGTATGTCATAAATTTGTTTTTATAAAAAGTCATAGTATAGTATGTCATTAAAATGTCATTAAAAAGTCACCTATCTACAGCAAGTTTGGCTGAGAAGGATTAGAAGAAGAGGAAGAAAATGAAAACGAACAGAAAATAGAAGGCAGACAGATATAGATTAGCCCGGGGTTGTGCATCAATGGGCTCCCCGAGGATATCTGATCTCCCTCGAGAGCAGCGAGATGACCAGCCGGCTCGACTGTTGCTCCATTTGTCATCATCACCTCTGCTTTGGAGCTACAGTGGTTTCCTTTACAATTACTAACATGAACGCTGGCCAGTGTCCAATAATGACGTGCTGCTAAACCCTGCACATTAGAATTTCTACTATGCAGCATATAACAAATAAATTACAGAAAATCTCTTCTCTGGAAATAAATGTGTTTGCAGCAGCTGAACTGACATCACACTAACTACTTGGCAGTTTGAAAAACACAAACAACTTGAGACTCAGTGACGTGACAGGAATGGGAAGGAGGAAATAATTTTCGATTTTAGTGCAACAGAGGCAATTTCTCCTCTGTTCCTTTCCAATTGCAAATCAATGAACTTGAAAGGCGGCAGTGAAAATGGAAACATTTCAAGCCGGACGTGCCGAAGCGAGGGGTTGAAAGGGACAAAGGGTGTCTTGAGCTGTACAGATTGTAAAGCCCCCTGAGGCAAATTTCAGATTTGTGATATTGGGCTATAGAAGTAAAATTGACTTGCGAGAGTGTCTGGGAAAATGAGACGAGCGAAAAAGAAACATACCGTCAGAATGGTCGGAGTCACAAAGGCCCAGCAGATTCTCCAGAATCGGTTTGGCTGGAAACCAATCATCATTTCAATGTCCTCGCAAAACCTCTGCAGACCTGCAGAGACAAAAAGCAAAGAAATGAAATAAAAGAACATGGGAAAAAGAGAATACACAGAGAGTGACCTGGGTTTAATAAGGGCCCTTTAAAAAAAGGACTAGCAAATTCAATCCATCCTCATGAATGTGTGTGTGAGAGAGAAAGAGAGAGAGAGATGGGGAGAGAGCATCAGTTTCTGTCGTCCCTGAGAAAAAGCACGGGCGCAGATGGCTTCATTCCTCTGACTTTATTGACGGATAACAGTGAGTGACATGAAGAGGCAGAGTCACACAATCATTTCAATATGTCAGCTGAACTGATGCTCTAACAAACTGGAGGAGAGCCGTTTGCTTTGCTCCTTGGTAACAGCCTCTCCGACACACACCTGAGCTCTCTGCCTGTGTGTGTGTATGTGTGTGTGTGTGTGTGTGTGTGTGTGACTTATACGTTACAACAGAGACCCCTGGTGGTCATGGCTGGAATAACATTTTGTACACAGCAGAGAAAGGGAAGTCCGAATTTTACATAATAGAAAAAGTCTAGACTCCAAAAACAGTTGTTTTGGAACAATATCTGCAGCTGGTTTAAAGGTATAATGTGCTAAAAAAAAAAACAATGTATAGATTGATACAAAAATACTCCCTCTCAATCATCATTTATGACCCACTAGCCGTGTGTGATGGTGTCTGTATCTGCAGAGACCCTGCAGCCCTCTGCCTGGATTTTCTCTTTTCTCCATATTTTCAGGACATTTCTGGACTTCAGCAATAACATTTTATTTCTCTGATGAACTGCTTTGTTCTCACTAATGCCTCTCCCTTTCTTCATTCACTCTATAACTCGCTTGACCATCGCTGCTCTCTCTCTACCTCTCTTGTTGAGCCGTGGAGGAGGGGACAACTTTGTATGCGGCATGTTTACAAAAACAGCAACTGACAACGGTTACATATTATTCCTTGAGATTTTACCATTTTACATTTTTACACCCCAAAACCCATCATTTCACTGTATAACCAGACAATAAAAATGATGGACAAAAAAAACAATGAGGTGGCACCATTGTCACATCTTGGAAAAACACAATATATTCAGCTTTGAAAAGCTTCATAAGCTATTGTAACCAAAAGCTTATTTTTAAAGGTGCCACGTGTAGGATTTGGTGGCATCTAGCGGTGTGGTTGCAGATTACAACCAGCTGAGTAACCCTCCACTCACTCCTCCCTTTACAAGACTGCCATAACGTGAGCCGCTGAGTGCAAATCCGCGGTAACGCCGTTCACCTCGCTCAGAGGCCGTCCATACCATAATAACACTACCTTAGGAGAAACGGAAGTCAGACGGCGGCTGGCGGTATCACAGTTTTACACTCTGCGGCTCACGTTACCGCAGTTTCACAAGCGTGTCGGAGAACTACGGTGGCCTTCAGGTAACTTAAAAACATGAAAGTCTCTAGCTAGAGTCAGTGTTTGGTTTGTCCTTTCTGGGCAACTGTAGAAACATGGTGGAGCAACATGGAGGACTCCGTGAAGAGGACCTACTCCCTATGTAGATATGAAGGGCTCATTCTAAGCTAACGAAAACATTCTTAGTTTCAGGTGTTTATACACTAATGAAAACATAGTTATGAATACTATATTCAATTTCTGCTAATAGATCCTCTGAAATGTTACACACTGTTCCTTTAAATGCCTCCGTGGTCCTGCTCCTTCCCTGTTTAATGAATTTGTTACCAGCAGAGTCAACACACAGGCCCCAATAAATGGTAACTGTTGCATTGCATTACGCTAAACCTCGTCTGTTAAAAGAGCAAAGTTATGGAACTGTCTAGCAACTGAATTGAAAATGCAACACAATTTGATTGTTTTAATAGAGGTATTAAATCAAAAAGACTAAAAGAGAGACAACATTGTTCTCACACCTAATATCCCTGTCGACACACCGGTATATTGTATCTTGTGTATGTTTTTTGTATGTATTTATGGTATTTTGGGACATTTCTTGTGTATGTATATGCTTCTTTTCTTTTTCTATTTGAACTCTTTTAAAAAAAAAAAAGCCTCCTGTGGCCAGGTGTTGTAAATGAGTGTTTTGCTAAAAACACAGTCCATCTGGTCCTTGTGCATAAATGTATGTTACAATGTCTATATCAAATAAAATAAAATAAAATAAAATAAACACTTTGGTCCTTAATAAGACATGCTGGTGGCCGTCACTAATCTCTGGAACAGCAACCTTTTCATATTAAAACAGCTCAGACTGCAGAAACATTTAAGTCACTGCTGAAGACCGACCTCTTCTCATTGGCGCTTGATTGAGTTAAGCTTGACAGCTTGACTTCATATTCTTTTGTACTGCAATTATTTTACTATTATTATGTGCACATTATGTTTATTGTTTTCCTCTGTTCTTATTGTTGTTTTCTTTGTATTCATTTGTATTTTGAGTCTTTTCAGCACTTTGGTCAACTGCGGTTGTTTTTAAATGTGCTATACAAATGTAGTTTGATTTGACTTGATATGTTGTCAAAAACTAACCAGATCACCATCAATTTGGTATGAATATTCATGATATGATGATTTTCCTAATGAAATTTCCTGAGCACATCCATGCTGCTCAGAGAGACAAGAATACAATTGTCGGTATGTTGTTCATTGTGGGATGTAGCATTAACATTACAGCCTGGAGTGGCCACTAGTAAGGCTTCAGGCTTCCAGTCTTGTTGGTCAAAGGTCATGAGATAAAACGGGATCAGCTGTACTCACCGTAGAGGTAGGAAATCCCCACCAGCTCGCAGATCGCTATAATGACCAAAGAGTAGGAGGCTGCGAATGTGTCCACCAACTGCAGCATGAACATCCCATTCTGTCACAAAGACACAAAGAAAATATTACAAAAACAACTTAAGGCTTCATCTTCACAGCTGACACCCCTCCCATTCCCTCCCTCTGACTTGTCCACGGTCATAACTTTTCACACTGACCTGTACCAGATCAAAAGAAATGACATGTTTGAATCCTACTTCAGGCTGGATTTTAGCCTCTGAAGCTGTCTGGGGGGATTTTAATAAGACTCAGCCTCTCTTGTTCCACTCACTGAGCCTGTCCTCTGAAGGCCGCGACTTCGCTTTACATGCAGAAGTCTGTCGGCTCATTCAAAGAAACAGTCGCAGCAGGGATCAGGGAGAACGCTCAAGTGTCCCCCACCCGTGTGTGTTGCATCAGGTTGTGTATATAGATGTGTGTTTCTGTGTCGTACCTCTGTGATCATGGGAAACCCCAGGACGAAGAAGCAGGCGCAGCAGCCCAGGGTGAAGAGAGGTTTGTGTTTCCTCAAGTATTTGGGGAACTCGTCTGACACAGAGGTTACAATGGTCTCGATGGTGGCAAACTGGGATGGAGATGAGTGGGAGGAAGGAGGGAGAAAGGGAGAAAAAGATACGATTTTTTTGTTCCTGTTTAATCACACGTATGTTGAAAGATGTTTAATAAGACATTGTTCAAATTAGGGCTGCGACGATCAATTGATTAGTTGTCAACTATCAAATTAATCGGCAACTATTTTGATAATCGATTAACTGGTTTAATTAAATTACCGGAATAGTTTTTTAAGAAAAAAAAAAAAAAAAGGCAACATTTTCTTGTTAAATGTGAATATTTTCAGTTTTTTTTTACTCCGCTATAACAGTTAACTGAATATCTTTGAGTTTGACATTTGAGGAAGTCATCTTGGGCTTTGGGAAACACTGATTGACATTTTTCACCATTTTCTGTCATTTTTTGGACCAAATAAATAATCGATTAATAAAGAAAATATGACTTTTCATTTAAAGGTGCAGTGTGCAGGATTTGGCACCATCTAGCGGTGTGGTTGCAGATTGCAACCGACTGAAAATTCTCTGTGTGCCAAGCGCGTAGGAGAACAACGGTGGCTGACGCAAAAACATGAATGTCCCTCTCTAGAGCCGATGTTTGGTTTGTCCGTTCTGGGGCTACTGTAGAAACATGGCAGCCGGCTCCGTGAAGAGAACCCGCTCCATATGTAGATATGAACGGCTCATTCTAAGCTAACTGAAACACAATGATTCTTATTATCAGGTGATTATACACTAAAGAAAACATACTTATTACTGACAATAGATACCGCTAAACACTACACCATAGTCTGTATATAAGAAGTCGACGTAGTCACCCATTGGTTTGCGGACTACGGTTTTGAAGCCTTGAGTACGGCATTTTGGCCGTCGCCATCTTGGTTCTTTGCATCCACAAGTGACACGAGAGTATTGAAAAAGACTTGAAACTAGCGATTGAGACCATAAACTCATGTTTACAATGTTTACTGAGGTAATAAATCAAGTGAGAAGTAGGCTCATTTTCTCACAGACTTCTATACAATCAGACTTCTTTTTGCAACCAGAGGAGTCGCCCCCTGCTGGCTGTTAGAGAGAATGTAAGTTTATGACATTTCCGTATTGGCTTCACTTTTCAGAGCCGAAGGTTGCCCACTGTGCTACACATTGTGCCTTGAATTATCAAAATCTCGTAATAATAATAAAAAAAAAAAATCAGTTCAGCAGATCCTGATTGGCTGCCTCCACTACACAATTACTGAAAATTGTCCAATCAGCCCAGTTTGCCGCAGCATTTCAACTGAAAAGCCTCCAGTCAGCAGGTTTCCTCATCTGAATCGGAGCAGCTGCTGCTGTCAGAGTTGTTGTGAGCCGTTCGTCTTCAATTCATCCAATAAACACATTTTTTTACCGTAATTTCATTTATTTCCAAAACAAATAAAGAACATTATCCTAATCCTAAGGAGGAGCAGATTACATTAGCAAATGTAACACGGTGGTGAAATGGGCTCAGAACCCAGAGGACAGTAGTGGATGAATATACAAACAGGCAAACTGAAGGAGGGTGGTATAGTTTGTGTATGTGTGTGTGCGTACTGTAGAAAGCCTCCTCGACTTCCTCCTGAGCTCCCAAAACTAATTTCCCGTCAACATCCCAAGCCTATTACCGCCGAAGCTGCTTTCTACAACAAAGCCACCAGCCCTCCCCTCGGAGCCGCCGCTGCCAAGGCAAAGTAACATCATCATTTACTATTACTGTTGACTTGTGTCTTAATGCGCCGCTGTGCCCTCTGCTCCTCTGCTCGGCTCAGGAGCGTCACGGTGCACTTAAAGGAGTCGCTGTTTTATCTGGAATTGTTTGCCCAGGATTGTATCAGGAGGTGCTCTGGACTTTGAAAACATCTCGGAGACTCAAGTGTTTGTTCACTGAAGTTACATCAGGAATGAATCAGTGCAGTAACTGACACAATTAGAGTTTTAGAAGTGTAGCGGTGCATGGGTTGGACTGAAAAACGCATTAAAAAATGTATTAGCTGACTTGTTTGGCTACTTGAGGGCAGCAAAACAAGCAGAAAACGCAATATTGACATGCTATAAAGTTATTATGGCAAATGTATTAGCAAACTAGAATGGCACTCGGAGAGCGCAGACCTCCGCCCCCCCTCTCCGTGCAGCTTGCACCATCATCCACGTGTATTTTTGTTTATGTTGAGATCAGCTGTACATAGTGGAGCATCGTAAAATACTTCATTCAAACTGGACAGAAATAAAATAAAACTCATTCAAACCGTCATCGTTACTCTTTCCAACAATCACCAAGTGTGCTTTGGTCAAACTCAACTGGAATTTCACCGAGTTTAATGTGAAAAAACACTGAATCTACAGGTGCCCCCCCCCCTCCCTCCACCCCCCACTCTCTCTCTGTCTGTGTCTTTCTCTCTGAAGGCAGAAGGAAAGAGGCAGGGTGACGGGTCATCAACGCGTCATCAGTTACACTGCGCATGTCTTTAATCCTGTGGTGTTAATGCACAGGCTGAGCGGAGTTATTAAAAAAAATTCCCGAAGCTGGATCATGATACGGATCGCCTCCAAAATCTAATGGATTGCTCATTGTGCCACACCCCACCCCTCCAAAAAAAATCATTAAAATCCATCACAGACCTTTGGAGTAATCCTGCTAACGGACAAACAAACAAACCAACGCCGGTGAAAACATTGGCGTAGGTAATTATTGGTAGGTAAACATTGCTTATGTGCACATCCAACAGACGCAGAGCAACATTATCACACATTTAGAGTTGTGTTTGTACCAACCCAATGAATGTAACTTCAATATTCACTTTCTTAGCTTCAATTTGGTCACCACCAACTCCTCAGGGAAATATCTGACTCTAAATGCTCCATGTTATTCATTAGCTAATTGCTAATTTAGTCTGTTTGCTGTTTGGTACCGTGCAGGTAGTGTACAGCAGGTTTATCAGAGCTTTTTTGATGAATACAGCCTTCATGCTGCTGAAAACAAGATTGATGAGGGGAACGTTGCAGTAAAACCAAAACAATTACTTGAAAGACACTTAAGATGCTCTGCAGAGCTGAAGAGAGCAGCAGGTTTGGGTGATATTTCACTTTGTGTTTGTCACTATGAGGGAAACCTTATACATTACACATACTGTAGGCATTTGATCCAGTGTTAATACATAAATCTTGATAAGTGCAGTTTTAAAAGTGGATAAAATGATGGTTTTCAATATATAAGCAAAATCTTTTTCAAAATATTTTGTGATTCCATCTTGAAATGCAAATTATTAATTAATAATCTAAAGAGAGAATAAGGAAATATAATTATTAATTGGTACATTCAATGCTCTTTCTTACATTTTTTCATATTGAGTTTCTTAGTGTATCATTTAAAGCTACTATGAGAAACTGTTTTTTAATATTGTGTTTATTTTGGTGTATCCTTTGGACAAAAGTGTTGTTTCTGAGCACCAGAATCTTTTTAGAAAACCTCTCATTTTACTGCAGCAGGATCCGACCGTCCTGGTTCTGGTTCTCCCGTGCCTCCAAGCTTCTCACTGATGGTCTTGTTTACTGATGTCAGTCATATAGAGGCATCAGTATTAAATTGAGACTGTGTCATATAGTTAAAAGTTCCTCACAGTAACTTTAAATGCACGTTATCGATGAATTTACAATAGCATTTTCAGATTGATTAATTTATAAATTGATTACAATTAAACACTGTAAAAGTCTATAAATATTCTCAAGGCTCCATTCCTCGCTCTAGTCTCATAAAAACAAAAACTGGCTAAAGCAGTTTTTAATATTTTACACTTATGATTAATCTCCACATTATTTTGGTTCAGTCTACAAAATGTCAGAAAATAGTGAAACATGCTTACTTGAATATGTGTACTTTAATTGTACTTAAACTTATTTACTTTAGTGTTGTTGTTGCAAAAACTTTAAGGTCAACTTAATTTCACTCACTCCAATCACACGGACCCCCCTCTGCTCAAGCCCCCGGAGAGCTGGAGCACTTGAGCTGAAATCAATCCCAGTGGGTGGTGTGTATGGGTAATTATGTTAATTGGGTCAATGTGTGCAGCGTTTAGACATAGCTGGATGCCGCTACCGAAGTTAAGTGTTTACTTTGAGACTCTCGTGACTGACATAAAGGCTGCTGATGTTGTGAAACGTCAAGGTCTTCACCAACAGACTGTTTGGTGTTGCAGCCACAACTCAAACTGTGTTTTCTCACAAACCAATACTAAAAAAAAATGAATTTACAAATGCTTTTAGAAATACAAAAGAAACATGCAGCAGCTAAAGAGACAGATATTTTTCCTCAGGAGTTAGTGGAGACCAAACCAGAGATAAAACTAGAGTGATAGTGTTGCTCTGTGTATGCTGGATGTGTCAATGTGGGTTGTAGTGTTTGACAAGCGTTGTGGAGTTCTTCTGCCCCCAAGTGGCCAAAAACAGTCACTATTTTAGGAAGCAGGTTTGTTTTGTAGTTTTCTTCAGATTCAGATGACAGGATTGATAATACTTTCACCTCTGTGCGTCCACTACAGAGGGAGGGAAGTCCAGTGCAACACATTCTCACTCCCAACTTGTCAAATTCCGCCGCATGGTCAGTGCCCCTTGGCATCGGAGACCGGCGCACGGTGGGACCCCTCTTGCGTTACTTTTGGACGGACCAGAGACGGCATATCAATGTACGCTCGTTACATGCATAGTATCCTTTCAAAATAAACTTCCGTTTTCACAGTAAGTTAGGTTTAGGCAACACAACCACTTAGGTATGGTTAGAAAACGTCCGTGGTTCACTTCACTGACTAGTGACTCACGTGAATGACGGGACAGATGATACCGACGAGTCACATGACTGACAAAATAAGTCAACGTTATTTTTAGTGTCCCGCGGGACACTAAAAATTGCTTTTAAGATTCACTTTCACTTTTACAACGTAGTAGGTCCCTATTGACCCACATCTATGAGCAATAACACACATTTAATGGCCTGATAACAGCTGAATCAGGTGCATTGCTGTCGGGATAAATGTCCGATTGTGTCTTTAAAGCCAGCACTTATAGAAGTGAAGAACCATAAAATATCCTTACTCTGGATGATTTTCCTCATTTTTATAATGAAGACATACAGTATGACCCACTTACTGTATAGTACTGTATAGACCAATAGCCTACACACACACACACACACACACACACATTGAGGGAGCAGTGGTTACCATGGTATCCAGGCCAAGAGTCAGTAGCATGAGGAAGAAGATGATCGCCCAGAAAGGAGACAGGGGAAGTCTGGTCAGAGCCTCTGGATACACCACGAACGCTATGCCAGGACCTGACACACACACACAGACACACACACACACACACACACACACACACACACACACATCAGACACACACACACACAACCATCTCCACACCAGATAAAAGATGAAACTTTGCGGTGTGTTTGAGTGAGCAGCGCCGGCCTACTGCTGCTGCTGCTGCCGCCTGCTGCTGTGGTATCTTACCTTCATCTGCCACCTGCTCTATCGGCACTTTCAACTCATGTGCCATGAAACCAATGACCGAGAAGATGACAAACCCAGCAAATACACTGGTGGCACTGTTTGTACATGTCACAATAATAGTATCCCTGCAGGGTGAAAGAGGAAAGAGAGAAAAAACAGAAGCTAAATAAGCAAATATCTGCTTTAGTGACTGAAAAAAGTGAAGCAATATTCAAAACATGCCTCATATAACAAGTGATATATATAATATGATAAAGTTCTTTTATTTGATACAGGACATCACTGTTGTGTTCACACAGATAAGAGATGCAATGGCGCCATCTGATGGCAGGAATAAATACTGCAAATAAAAGGCTCTAAAAGGTGGTATAGGCATTTACCGAAGGTGTACACAAGGGGGTGTAGTATTACTTACAGCCACACCTTGTAATGCAAACTAGTCCAACAAATGTAGGGCTGTTGCATGAGGCATGTATGTGTATAATATTTAAATGGCTGCTTTATTAAAGGTATGTTTGTAGCAAAACGTTCAGAGTAGGATTTTTATTTTATATTATATAATTTTATAAAATTAAATTAATAAATTTAAAATAATATTTTTTTACACATCTAGAAACAACTCAACAATAAGCTCTTCTCAGATCTTTCATTTTCTGAGTTGTGTTAATGTGAAAAAAAATATTTCTACAAACCAAAAGAAATTAAAAAATGTCTTTATACGTGTCAGTATCCTTTTTTTTTATTATTTACATTTTTTTAATTTAATTTCACCATACACAAGACTAAATGTTTTCTGCATTCAGGTGTTTCCAATAAAAAATACCTTCAAATGTTTTGAACTGAGTGAGCGTGTGATAAATAAAATAGATTTTAACGCTTCAGGTGAGAGGAAATGAAAGAAACACTGAACTGCTGGCTGCAAAGAGTGACATTTATTATTGACATTTTAGACATACATCCACACGGTGACAGTTTGAATGTGTCTGCCAGAAGCATGGTTTACCTTTTGTGTGTTTACCTGTAGCAGTTATTGTGGAACTTATTGTAGGAGGAGAGTGTGATGAGGCCTCCCCAAGCGGCCGACAGAGAGAAGAAGATCTGAGTGGCTGCGTCTTTCCACACCTGACGGAGGAGGAGGAGAGGAAGAGCTGCAGGTAAAGAAGAGCAGGAAAGGACGGCGCAAAACGCACATCAAGGTTGAATTAAACACGTGTGTGTGTGTTGGCGTCGGGTACCTTTGCATCATTCAGTTTCTCCCACTTTGGTGTGATAAAGTAGAGGATGCCGTCGAAGGCACCGGGGAGGGTGACTCCTCTGATCAGCAGGATGACCAGCACCACGTAGGGAAATGTGGCGGTGAAATACACCACCTGAGCAGAGAGGAGACAAGGTGAGGAGAAATGAGAGAGAGAAGGAGAGGAAAATGTGATAACTAAAGATAATACTTTCAAAGAAATCAAAATCAGAGGTTTTTAAAAGGAGGCTATTCTTTAGACTATGTACTTATTTTTATATTCAGTTTTTATTTCTTATGGAGTCATAGGAGTGCCATAAAAAAAAAAGAATTTGTAACAGATTAAGAGAATAAATGTGGAAATATAGAGACAAAAAATGAAATATAAAATAATAATTATAACCATTTTCATTTATTTTCACATTTATTTCTGTATATATATTTTTAAATTATTTATTTATTTTCTATATAAATTACTCTTTTTTTTTTTTATTTAAATTAGAATATATGTCTGCAGCCTGGGCAGGAAGGCCGCCCAAAGCCAGTTGATTGACAGCTTGGCCCTTCAAGGAATAGCAAAAGTAAAGGGAAAAGAATAAGGAAAAGTAAAGGGATAACAATATTTAAAAATAAAAAATATAAATATAAACATACAGGAAAAAACGAGTAATTTGAATGCAAACAAATAAATATATATTTTTGAACATAGAAATAAATATATATATAAATTAATTAACAAATAAATATTAAATGAAAATGCTTTTAATTGTTTTTGTCTTATTTTATTTGCCTTTATATTTTCACATGCATTTATTCTTTTATTTATTTCTATTTGTATTTCCACAATTGTTTTATTTACTTATTTATTCCTCTTTATATTTCAACAAATATTCTCTTATTACTTTACAGATGTATTCTTTTTTTTATGGCATTCCTATGACTCCACAATTTCTCCTTTTCTGCACTGTATGCCATATTCATTTTACTTCATTTTGGTCATTTATTTGTACAATCATCATAGAGTCAAACGTTAACATTATTTAGCTGTTAAAAAAATACTCTACAGTACATAAATGGAAAGTTATGTTTCATAGGTACATTTTTTTTCCAACCGCAACACAGCAAATTTCTAAGACAAGAAACAATCAAATTTCTGTCATCCTTGTCACAGCGACAGTGTCTTCCAGGTTTGATTTTCCCACATATAGATAATGATTACAAAGCCAATATGAGGTACCAAAGTGCACCAATAATGCATTAACAAGTAAGAGCTGTCAAAGCATCTCTGCAGCTACATTAGAGTGTAATAAGTAACCTTTGACCTCCTAATATACAAGATGGCCAGATGTTTCCTATGATGAAAATATGTAAATCTATTGCAGTCTAAATGTGAACAATGCCAACTGAGGTCTCTAAATGTTGCCACAGTGTGTGTCACATCTACGTCCAGTAGAGGGAGACGTTATACAAGAATTCAGTCTGATCCAGTACGCTGAAAAATTCTATCAATGGAGGAAAATAGACTTGGTATTTGGTCTCTTTCTTTCTGTTTTTGTCTTGTTTTCTTTTAATGATAAGAAAAAATAAAAGGGTAAATAGATCCACAAATGCCCAGATGAAACATGCCTACCAATGTTCCAATTTTGAGTGATACGTGGAGAATAATTTAATCCTGCATTCCCCTTTTCTCTTCCCTTCCTGCAAAAGTGTAAAGTTATTGCATCCAGCATGAAGTGCATCTCACAAAATTCACCGGTTCGACGCTGTGGATGTGCCAAAGCAAGAAACACGGCTGCCCAAAGATGTTAACTAAAAGGCTAAAGGCTGTTAATTATTGGCTTTCAATGCTTCAAATTTGCTGCTGCACTGTGGACAGGTTGCAGTCAAAAAAAAACCTAAAGCATGTTTTAATTGTGGGATGTGGATTGTTTGCAATTTATTGAATCTGAATCTTCTTGAATCCACTATCAAAAGTATTTAGGTGTCTGTTTGTTTTTAGCTTCATAGTTTAAAAGAAATCATTTTTTTGCCCTAAACAATTTGAAAGGTCCCATATCGTGCTCATTTTTAGGTTCATACTTGTATTTTGTGTTTCTATTGGAACATTCCTCGTACTGTCTGCTTGAATATACCTGTATTTACCCTCTGTCTGAAACACTCTGTTGGAATGGAATTGCAATGGAATTGCAATGGAATTGCGTTGCTAAGCAACAGTTTGGGTCCATGTTTACTTCCTGTCAGCTGATGTTATTTACATACACTGCAGCAGGAAATAAATTGGGACACATTTAGAATGTTTACGTTTAAAACTGTGTAATGGCCTAAATATTGTATATTTGTGACATCACAAATGGACAGAAATCCTAATGGCTTGTTTCAAACGCACAATTTCTGAATACGGGCTGTGTGTATTTCTCCGTATATTGAGCGCTTTGATAGTTTAACAGTATTTATATAGCACTTAAACCTGCTTTATAATATAAAAGACCTGAAAATCTCACTTTTTACAATATGGGACCTTTAAGTAACAGCATAAGTTACTTAGTATAAGTAAGTTACAAACAAAAACTCAAAGACTGACAAGAAATCTAAATCAAATTTCTCCACGTGTATCAAATTCAAAGATGAATGAATCTGGGTGTTTTACTATCTGAGAGGTCGATCCAGAATGGACAGGGCTGTGAGAAGCCAAAGCTTGGTAACAGCAGGGCTGTTCAGTTTAAACATGAGTGGTGCACTTCTGATTATGTGCCACATTTCATCACTAGGGGGCTCTTTCATCTCTGAAGTAAGAGGAAGGCAGCCACAGTGTTTCTTCTACAGCTGACCAAAAGGTGCAAACAGCAGAGTTTTTGGTGTGTTGGGTCACCTTTCCTGATGATTTGATTCCTTTGGCTAAAGAACAGTAGACAATGATCCAGGCCAGCATCAGACAGCCTGCCAGAGGCCAGCGGATGTCTCCTGGATATTCAATTCCTTTAGAGATGTGCAAAACGTTGTACCTGCAGGTGGGATTCAAACAAGCACAACTCAGCCACAATGAACAAAAACATCATGCAAATTCTTTATGTACAGTCCTACAACTCTGCCAGGATGGTACAATTATTTAAACATGTTTCCAACACAAATCCACTTCTTCTTCTTCTTCTTCTTGGTTTTGCAGAAGGTTGCCTTATTCTGTCTTCAAGAGACTGCTGAAACATTCATTGAACAGAACTGAAACAAGTTGTATTTGTTCTGTATTTTGTCGAGTTGTAGTTGTAATGCATGTGCTTTTCAACAGGGGCGAACCAGGTTGGGTGGCTTCTGGGGCTCCAGCCCCAAATATCTTCTCAAAAAGCCTTGAAACTTTCAGTTTTTTTTAAAATGTAACTTCAACTTTGTGTCATTTCCCTCAGTCTCTCTGACTGGACCGGCAGATCTACGGAGCAAAAGTTCCATTACTGAAGAAATATTGCCATCTATGTCCACCCTAACATTGTCATGTAGGGTGGCTCTATGCTGCAACTACTACTACTACGACGACGACTACTACTACTATAACTACGCTTTTCCCTAAATAAATCCAATATAATTGATCCAATGTTTTTCTGCTGCTAAATGAGAGAGGCATCCGCTGATACATTACACGGAAACACACCGTGTTAATAACAAACCGACCACCTCACGGTACCGTCATCTGTGAGCTGTGAGCTGTGAGCTGTGAGCTGTGAGCTGTGAGCTGTGATCTGTTTTTGAAGTAACGCGTTGGCGGAGGTCTGTGCTCTCCAAGTGCAGTTCTCGTTATGGCATGGAGTCAAATGTGGCAGATTTGTCAACTAATCAATTCATTCTGTGAATTCTACTCCAGCATAGTATAACACAAATAGGTTTCAAGATTAGTAACGCTGTTTTTACGTCAAATTCCTACCCGACCTACTATGTATGTTATGCAACTTAAAAATAGCAACATCAGATTATTTTTGCCTCTTTTTAGGTGGGGGGAGTGAACATCAGTCATCCTCAACATCTGCTGTGTTATGGTTTCAGAACGATGAGGACAGTTTGAGAACAATTAGATAGAAAATAAGATGTAAGCGCTACCAGATGATTGTTTTCCCTTAGCAATAATGTTTTTTTCCTCAAATGATGTAGGCCTACAGGTTTTTAGACACTCTATTATCTCAAAAGGCCTGAAAAATAGTTAATATACAGTAGCTGCTGTTAATGGGGAAAAACTCTCCCTTGCGTCTGGCTCCGCTCCTGCTTTTTAATGGAAATTATCAGTAATACTTTTACCACAATGGCAGATTTTACAATAGCTTTAAGATAATAAGGTTTCTAGGAAAAGTTTTGCAGAACATTGTCCGGTGAAAACTCTAGTTTTGGTGATTTTTGTGTGTGTTGAATTCAAAGATTTACAGGTCCTCTTCTGGACTAAAAATGGCTCTGTGAAACCCTTTCAAAAGCAACTGGGCACATTTAAAACAATAAGTTAAAAACATTATTATCTTTTATCATTATGACCAAGCCTGGTCTTTGTGCCTGTAAACCTTTTGACCCTAGAAAGCCACATATCTGCATGAGATCTTATTTTTATCTCTCTATGATTATTATATTAGACCTGTAAACCAAACTCTTCAGTTCTCATTTTTGTTTCTATTCAATGTAAATTCTTCTTTAAAAGGCCGTTTTTCATCAGACAGAAGCTCCACTCACTTGAAGTACTCCTCACTGGGGCTAACGTAGGTCTTGTTTCCGTCCACGGTCATGTTCAACAGCTTCGTCAGGTTCCCCACGGTGCTTGCGGACAGACAGAACGTGGAGTTCTTGATGGAGGTGATGTTTCTGTCCCGCAGGATGCACGAGTCTGTTCCAAATCAGAAACCAACACACGTCAACAGGGAGAGACACGGCAGAGTGCCGCTGTGGGACAGAGCTTTATACTGTCCACTCAGCTGTTCACACTGAAGGCAAAGAGGAAGCAGAACAGATGGATGTGATCTGGAGACAGCAGTGTGAATCCTCAGTGAGAACTTTGTTCTTTTTGATAAATAGCCAGATGTGAATAACAGAAATGATTATACTGAATCTGGGCCTCATTTCAGATACTCCAGGGAAGATAAGATAAGAAAACCTGTTTTTCTTTTGACTGCACAATTTTTCATGCAGACAAAGTGTGAAGACAAAATAGCTTTTTTATATGACTTATATTCTCTTTTTTTTCTTTTCTTTTTTTAATCCTGCTTTTAATGCATTTTACTGATTGCACTGATTGAGTGCTGGTATCTAACAGTGAACATCCGTAATGTGAGTGTGTGTTAAGATGTCCAGGAGGAACGGGTGGTGCTTTTATTCTGTTTTGGTATTTTATTATTTGTAATTCGTCTGTCGTGCCTTTTGCTGTAGACTTTGTGTATTAATTTAAATAAACATTTGATTGCAAAAAAGATTTTTTTGCTTTTTTTTCTAATTTTAAGTAAAAAAGAAACTGACTAAAACTCTTTGCATATTAGTTTTTACAAAGCAATGACTGAACCACTCAGCAGCAGAGAAAGACAGAGTTTTCTGTAAATAAATGGGGTTGAAAAACAGCACAAACCACTGAATCTACTGCTACAGCACCACAGAGTATAACCTCAAAAAATGTATTTCTATAAACGTCTTTTTGACACAAAAATGTGAAAATTAAAAGTAAGCATATTTATATTTTTGCAGGGCTATTGTATCAACCACCATTTGTATATATATTTTAATACTTCTCATTATACTACATTCCTGTCTACACCTCCGTATATATATTTTAGTAATTCTCATTTTACTACATTCCTGTCTATTCCTCTGCATATATATTTGAATTCTTCTCATTATTACATACTACATTCATGTTAATGCCTCTGTAGATTTATTTTTAGTACTTCACATTGTTATATACTACATCCTGTTTACATTCAGTTTTCTCATCTGAATTACTGTCATCAACAAAATTTACATTTACATTACTATTTTATACTTCCTTATGTTTGTATTTATTTCAACTGCACTATTTTATGCCTCAGATTATCATTTTGCTTTTACATTTACTTGTGTGATTTCCCCCTTTTATATGAACATATTTTATGAGCATTGTTGAAGGAACTTGAGACCAAATATTTTCATTACCAATGACTGCTTTTCTAGAACTGTCTTATGACAAATACAAATATAATATATACGTACGTAATATAGGTATAATTGTGTCCACCCATACATGCACATATAAGCGCATTAATAACTACACATTGAAAATACTGTATTAATCATAGTCATTAACAGATGTTTCTTATTGCCAGTATTTCTCCTGTATGTGTTATTTCTCCTGTTATGTGTGTTATAGAGCCAGAGGCAGTGCAGCGTTGAGCGGCCTGTAGTAGTCGCAGCGGCCAGCAGGGGTCGCTGTCGGGCTCACCGCAGCACTGCAGCAGCTTCAGCCTGTACAGTAGATTTGTCAAGCAAGCAGTTTTTGTGCTGAATTCACAGAATCGCTGAAGGCAAATATTGCGCGAAATGAACGAAATTTCGATATTTATTCGACGCAGATCGACGTCAAAACACCTCCGGGCCCCTGCCAGCATATTATTATCACAATGAAACCATGATTTCATCTATAATTGCATTAATACAAAATAATCAGCCTGTGCAGCTTGAAAAGATAAAATATCTAACATTAGCAGACAAAACAAGAATTAAAACTACATGAAAAATGTTTGTTTCTAAGTCGAATGTGTCACATTGAGGCCCTCTATTAAAACTAAATGAAGTGCTGTGGATTTGAAATGATTTTGGGAGGTAAAACACTGCAGAGATCACAGGTCAGGATTCATTATACTGCAGGACACCTCAGCTGAGGGAGTCATGACGCATTGCGCATTGTGGAGATAGAGGTGCTTTTAGTGTATGTGTGTGTGTGTGAGTGTGAGTGTGTGCGTGTGTGTGTGTGTGTGAAGGTGTGTGTGTCTTACCTAACAGCAGCATGTCTTTGTCCTTACATTCCACCGTGTTCCACTCATTCCTACAGTTAGCCCATGGCAGTGAGCCCTTCAACGAAGCGAACAGGTAGTACAGTGTCCAGCACATTATAATATTATAGTATATGGCTATCAAGACAGATATTATCAACATGGCAATCCCGCAACCTAAAATAAATAAATGAGACGAAATATATAAATTACTCTTAAGAAAAAGTAGAGAGCTCGTGATGATAATAAATGAGGATTATTTTTGAATTCTTGTTTTTTTTTTTTAGTTTGGTTATTTAGTTTTTGGCAGTTTACCTTGCAGAGCTGGAATGCATTTCCACACTGATACAGGCCCCTGGCTGGCAAACTGGCCCAGGGATACCTCCAGCAAAAAGATGGGGATGCCGGCGATGCCCAACATAGTCAGGTAGGGGATCAAAAAAGCTCCTGCAAGGAAATGAAACAGCAGGAGCGCACTTTAAGAGGCAGGAAAGATGAAACTATAACAACAAATAAAAATGGAAATCAAGCTTCGTCTCATCTGCTGATATTTAAACAACACACATACATGTATTAATTAATAAAAAAACAAACATAAATTATCTGTAAATGGCTTCGAGCATAGCTGAACAATTAATAATAATACTAATAATAATAATAATAATAATAATAATTAATGGACTGTTATTATTACTATCATACTAATATTGTTATCAACTGTGGCACTTTCCGCAGCTGTTTTAATGGTGTAAATACATTATTTTAGTGCATTCTTTTTCTCTTATTTTTATTTCTTTTTTTTCGTTTTTACATGAAAAAAACACTGAACTAAATCTCGTCTTTATAAGCTATTTTTTGTATTTTTAGTGTAATATTTTCCGCCTGGTTAAAGGCCTAAAATTGGAAGAAATATCTATAAAGAAAAGCAATAAGAAATCATTCCAACTGTGACTTAAAATGAGGCAAAATTGACATTTCCTGAACTGATTTTTCTGATTTTGTTTGTGTTCCGGGCTGTTAGAGTCACTGACCCGGGACTCTTACCTCCACCATTCTGGAAGGCGAGATAAGGGAACCTCCACACGTTCCCCAGACCCACCGCATAGCCCACCATGGACAGGATGAAATCCAGCTTATTGGACCAGTTTCCTCTGGCCTTATTCTCATCTCCCCCTTCGTCATCATCATCAGCCTGAGAGGAAAAAACATTCATTTATTCTACAAAAAATAAGAAATAAAACCCCTATAGCCTTATCACACTGGACTCCAAGTTAACCAGTAGATAAATCATAATAAAAGAGCACGTGGGCCTGAAAGGCGGGATTTAATAACGAAGAAATATAAAACAATAGTCTTCAACCACCAATAAAAATGCAAATCTTTTCTTTAGAAAAGCACTACTAACATTCAGAAACCTGGACATATTTTCCAGCCTATCAGAAAATATGAATATTTCTGAGTGAAATTTTGTTTCCATTTCCTCACTGAATATGTTAATTTCGTTCACAGTTACAGATGTTTGACAATCAGGAATCAGCAGCAGCTTTCCAATGACAAGCCTGTATATAAAACTCCTCTTCAACTGCACTTATAGGCCCATTACTGGCACCAAACCGCGGGAAAGCACCTCCTAAATCTCAAGATGCAAAGATTAAAAAAAAAAAAAAAAAAAGAAAAACGTCTAATGGTCCACTAATAAAATATAATGAGAGCAAATACTGAGAAAATGCATAATTACAACTGCACCGCAGGATAAAGACAACAGCATGAATATTCAGAGATATAAACAACACCGTGCATGGGAATGTGTGTGTGTGTGCGTGTGTGTTTGAGGGGTGGGGGGGGGTGGTCTGCCCTCGCGGGGAAACAATCCGCAGTCTCATGTAATACAGTGGTACAGTGGTGCTGTCTATCACCTGGGCTTTCTGGGCCAAACCAAGTGTGTCTGCCCGGGAACACCGAAAACACCGCGAGAGTAGGATTGAATCCTCTTTATCTCTAATCGTGTTACTGTTGGAACTGTGAGCAAAAATCAGACACATCTAATCACCGCAAATCGGTTCGGAATATATTTTTTTTTAAAAAGAGAGAAATAGTCTCGTTTATGGGAATAAATCTTCCTCCCTGATGTGATCATCATCCATCACACTGATTCGTTCACACTCGTTTTGTTTCCGAATATTTAGCTGACATAAGCAGGTTTGAAAGTTTTCATGGACCATCAGATTGGTGCAGAGGGGACGCTGCGCACAGCAGGGACGCCAAATAGCTCAGGATCCACCCCAAAGTATACTGTTCTTCACATGCAACCAGATTTTACTCATGTTCATCTCTATACTGCACAATGTATAGCTAATTCAGCAGGAATGTGCAAATATCAATACAGCCTGAATTACAACAAAATAATTCAATCATTGAGGCCATCACTTCTTCACTGTCTTCTCAGATTGTTAAGCAACACTTCTTTTTAAAACATTCCGATAATGAAGCATCGGTCTGTGGTCTCATAATGATTGCTCCTTTTTAGGATCCCATTGTTAAACAACAATCATCCACTAATTCAGCTCACAAGTTGTCGAGCTGCCATTGAGCACTTTTAAGCCCATTTTAAGGGACGCACATTAGAGCTCATCACAGACTCTGGGTTCCCCTCTTTCACTCCATCACACCCCAGCAGCCCTGATCCACCAGCAGCCCTGATCCACCATGCAGCCCTGATCCACCTGATCCACCATGCAGCAGGTGAATCCAGTCAGCAGCATCCTCCACTAGCTCACCGCAGCTGCTTCCAGCCGTCTCCCGCTCTCTCTCCGTTAAAGTTTCCGGTTGATTCCAGCTGACTTACCGCCGCCACGGTGCCGGGCTGAACAGACGTGTTCCCATCTGTCCCCAGTATGATGGTGGTCTGGCTCATAGCCGTCCAGTTGCCCGCGGTGTTGTTCTGCTCCGCGGTGGCCCGCAGCGGGTCTCCGTACTGGGCTGATGAGTCCTTCCTGAAGGCCGAGGAGGAGTTGACGGTGCCGGTGGCCGCGGCTCCGGGGGCCGGCGGCGCGGCGCTTTTAAACGTCCCGTACGCTTTATTACTGTCCACATCTCCAGGTTTAGTTTCCACGTTGCAAAAAGTTTTGCCCTCGTGTCCCGGAGGCGGCTGAGGAGCCGGGTGGTGATGGAGGTGAGGGACCGTGTTGTCCGGTCTGGTGTTGTCCGGTTTGTTTGCTGTAAGTCCCGCAGCTCCGTCCGGCTGCTGCTGAGCCGGGATGTAGCCGGTGGGAGCGGTGGCACCGGCCGGCTGTTTGGCCATTTCTCTCTGGTCAGAGAAATCCTGGAACATGAGAGGGACAGAGGGACAGATCAGAGGGACAGATCAGAGGGACAGAGGACAGCAGAGCTGCAGAGACATCATGAAGCTGGCAGAGAGCTGCTGCAGCTCATCATCATCTCTCTCTCTCTCTGCTCTGGGACTATTCTCTCATTCTCTGCTTTCTGCACCGTTTTCCTGCAGCATGTTGTGTCTCTGGCTGCTCTGTAGTTCAGCTCACAGTCTACCGGGTGTGTGTGTGTGTGTGTGTGTGTAAGGGGGGGTTCTCTGCTTTCTGCAAGATTCTTTAATTTTACGCCCCATTTCCTCCTCATGTCATTCAGACACACACATCCACTGGTTTTTATGGGCACTAGACAAGCTGCTGCTGCTGCTGCTGCTCGGTCTCTCGGTGGCTCCGCTCTGTCCCCGGCAGGCATGCACGATCACCGGCGGTACAGCAGCGAGGAGACCTGGGACCCGGGGCGGCGGGACAACAAATGACTCCCTGAAACATTTAGCTTTGACTGGGGAGGGGGGAGAGCAACCGGATCAGCCTCCAGTATCTAAAAAAAGGTGTGTGTGTGTGTGAGAGGGTTGTATTTAAAAAAAAAAAAAAATCTGTTGATTGATTAATGCTTAGTTGTGTTAATGAGAAATAAATGCACCTGGTTGTAATAACTTCTCTTTAAATAGAAAACAAGTAAATTAAAAAAAAAATAGGAAAAGTGGACTAAATTTAAATGTAAACCTTTAAAAAGTCACATTACATTCGCTTACAAGATGAACACCAGTCTGTGTGGTGACAGGATGAAGTGGACAAAAAGTTTTTAACGTGGAGCCGCAGCTGCATGTCTGTCAGCACCTCGGACAGCGCGAGGACCGCAACGAGCCAAACTGATTTAAAAAGAAAAAAAAGTGTCAAATTAAAATGAAAACAGCTGAAAATAAAAGTTCCTGAAACAGATGAAAGTGCAGGTGGAAAAGTGCAGAAAAGTCTTTTGGGACACTTACCATGTTTTTTGCAGAGGTCTGCTGGCAGGCTGGAAACAGCTGTAAAAAGAGACGAGGAGAGGATGGAGGCGGACTGAAGCGGACTGAGGCGGACTGCTTGTATCCGCGCTAAAGCACCAAGTGCACAGCTCTTCTCTGTGGCTCGGCGGGAAAAGAGCGGAGTTTGCGTCAGTGCGGCGCAAGGTGCCCTTCGAGTGACATTTTCTTGATAATAGGAGTTTGATAAATCATTGGCCTTGGATTCTGATTTTTAAAGGGACAACCGGAGCCAAGAAGACGGGGGTGCGCGTGCGTGCGTGAATTTGGTGTGCGTATTGTGGTTACGCACGGCACGTGTGAGCGCTGGAGGGACTCTTTCCAAAGCTCATTAATACACTTGTCTCCAGGGATGTGTGAGATGCTTACACACGTACACGGACGCATCATCCCACACGAGCACATGCAGCTCGTGTGGGACGATGATAAAGATTTCCAGGTTTAGTCTTTTTATTAGAGAAAGATCTAATGCAGCAGCAGAGAGTCTAAATACTGTTCTCACTGTGCTGCTGAGTCGGGTTTCTCTGCTACAGTTACTATTACAGTAGCCACTCAGGGGACAGAGGCGTTTTCAGTGCACAAGATGATTTGTTTCATAGAAAACAACTTGGTGCTTTTATGTCATCAACATTTAGGCCTGAACAAATGCACAAACTATGAAATCAAAAGAGCGTGTTAGTTGGAGATGTGTTTATTTATGTTGAAATATAACAAAAAACAGCTGGAATTCTTTATCGATATATCATTATGCATACATAACACACCATATATATATATATATATATATATATACACATACATACATTTAAGTTGAAGTACAATCGACGGTTTAAGACTGTGCTATAAATGGTCTGAACTATAAATAGTTTGTTTCCACTTGGCGGGTTTTACGCACGGCGCGCTCCCGGCTCTATAGGGTCCTCCGTGCGTCACCGATAGGAGCATTGATCAAGTAAAAAAAAAAGTGGGCGAGGTCTTTATAAAGCTACTCATTTGTTAAAGTCTTACGCAAGAAACGAGGCCTCTTTTTTTTCTTAAAGCACGTGTGTGAGGAGGAACCGGAGCGGTTGGCTGTAGGCCGGAGGACTGGAGCGGTGACAGAGGAGAGAATGTGCCATGGAGATTCTAGAACACTGCATTGCGCATCCCATCCTGCAAGACTCCCTGTACACGGATAACGCACATGCAAGTCCTGCGTGTGGGGATTTATCCAACAACTAAAAAAGACACAAGCGACCTAGTTAGTCTCATCAATTCATTAAGAATAACTTTATAAAACGTTCATTAGAAACAGTTTAGGCCTCAATACAGAAACCATCACACAGTGAGAGGTGCTGGAGCTGCAGGACAAAACACACACAAGCACATAAAAGGCTCCACACAAAACACGCACACACACAGGCCACCACAGAGGAGGGAAATTGATTTGGTCGCCTATAAAATGTTTAATCTTGACACTTTGCTGCAACTGAAATATTTGTGCTTAATAAAGCGAAACAGCTCCGGGCGCCTCCTCTCCTCTGATTGGCTGATTCAGACCTGATAGTCCAATTATAAACGTGTTAACGACCAGAACCAGATAGTTGCTTAGCAACCACGTTGTTTAGCTAGCTATTATTACAGGCGATAAACACAGGCCTATAATAATAATAATTATCATCATAATAGCCTAATTATAATAATAATAATAATAGCTTAATAATAATAACTACAACAACAATAGCCTAATAATAATAATAATAATAATAGCCTACTACTACTACTACTACTATTAATAATAATAATAATAAATGGCTAATGATAAATACCCATTGCCTGGTGGAATGTCTACATTTTCATAACAATATATATACACCCACTATTTAGTTGATGTTTTCATATTAATTCTCTAAATAATTAGGCTACTGTTACGCCATCCATAAGCTGTAGCAGTGGTTCCCAAAGGTTCCGGGTCGCTACCATTTTCCAGTCTGAAATATGTTATTTTATTTTGAATACAGTTTTTTTTTTTTTATTTTATTTTTTTTCTCATAACTATTTGGTGATCCCAGAAATTATCTCGCAACCCCCTTCGGGGGTCCCGGCCCTCAGGTTGAGAACCGCTGAACTATAGTAGCCTACATGGCAGGAGAAATACCTCACATCATAGCCTTTCATTCTAAAATAGTTCTATCATATACAGTATATACTGTATATACTATATGTATTTTTTTTGTAATAAACTACCATATGCAGGATGACAGCCGCTCCAACTGTCTTCATCTTTGCTAAGGTGCTGGAAAAATCAATGAGTCCAAAAGATGATAGAAAAGATATCCGCACACTTGGATACATCTATCTTTTCTATCATCTTTAATAAACTAACATGAAATTTAACAAAATGAAAATATAAAAAAATAAAAATGTCTAAATCCTCATTTGCATGTTTCTGACTTGTCTACTGGACGTCCTGTTGTTAACCTGCGCTGCTTTCACGACAGCTGCTGAGGTTTGTGGCAGTCTCTCCCTGCTGGGATCACCGTGGTTACACCCACCGGGGGGTACTGGTACCGGGGACCGGCAGCCTGCAGAGTCCCGCCAGCCAGCTCGGGCCCGGTGCTCGCGCTCCGTGCACGCTGCCTCCCTCCGCTTGTAAATCTCCGTCCTCTCCAGATAAGAGGAGCAGCGGCTGTATTAACCGCCACCTTCACTTTAATTACATTGTCAACAGAGAATAATTGTAATTGATTTCTGCTCGTCTTCCAGAGTCCGCTGAGCACGCGGCCTGCCAGGAATGCGCGCGCACACACACACACGCACACACATCACGCCAACACATCCAGTTTTGGATTTTAAATGTTTACAGAAATAGCGGTTTGCAGAGCTTTACGCACACGTGCAGCAAAAATAAAGAGCACGTGTATCTGCAGGAACCTTTAGAGAGATGTTTGACAGATGTTCTCTATAGTGGACATGTCCAACTACAGTTGTATAAATTGTTGTTAAAGAGGTTCTACTGGTTTCTTCATCATTCATCATTTCATTTTTCATGAATTAGTTTTTTTATTTGGAGACTAGAGAGAAGTCCTGATGGAGGAGCTGGACTAACCAGCACGCGGAGGAGGGCTTTCTCTGCGTCGCCTCCTCGTGCTCGTTAATTACAACGAGCTCATGTAATTAATTGATCACTCCCACCGCTGTCGCCTGAGTGATAAGAAGCAGCATCCATCTGAAGCGCCTGGGAAGCAGTGATTCAGCGGAGGAGGTCATCCAGGGGGCCCACGGCTCCCATCATCATCACCACCATCATCATCAGCATCATCATCACCACCATCATCATCATCATCAGCAGCAGCATCATCATCACCACCACCATCATCATCATCATCACTACCATCATCATCAGTCCTGGCTGTCGGCGACACTTTACAATTTAAGTTGGGGCGATTTGTGCAACTGTCTCAGACAAAAGCACTCTTGTATTTGTATTAATAATGACCGTTATTGACCGGGGCCTGCTCCTTTCATGCAGATTTTTCATTTTAAACAAGAATATGAAGCAGATGTGTCTAAGATCGTTGCTTTTTATCAATTCAGGTGACTTTTTCAAAAGGGTGTTCAGAGAGTAGGCCAACATGTTCCATCCCAAAGAAATGCCCGAAATAAATGTTACTCATCTAAATACAAAGTAATAAATAATGGTAATAATAATAATAATAATAATATATTTTTTAAAGTATCTGTTTTGGGGAAACTAGAAGCAAAGTTAAACAAAGCATTGCAAATATTCTGCCTTTTTACATGATAATAAATAATACATTTCCTTATGAATAAGCCTCGAGGCACTATTAAATAGACAGCATTTTAAAGCACTTAAGAGCTTCAAGCACCACAAAATCAACAATCTCAATTAGTCAATTATTAAAATATTTAATCGCGATTAATCGCAAATTATTCGCGATGAATCGCAAACTATTCGCGATTAATTGCAAATTAATCGCACTGTTTTTATCTGTTCAAAATGTACCTTAAAAGGGAGATTTGTCAAGTATTTAATACTCTTATCAACATGGGAGTGGACAAATATGCTGCTTTATACAAATGTATGTATATATTTATTATTGGAAATCATTTAACAACACAAAACAATGACAGATATTGTCCAGAAACCCTCACAGGTACTGCATTTAGCATAAACAATATGCTCAAATCATAACATGTCAAACTGCAGCCCAACAGGCAACAACAGCTGTCAGTGTGTCAGTGTGCTGACTTGACTATGACTTGCCCCAAACTGCATGTGATTATCATAAAGTGGGCATGTCTGTAAAGGGGAGACTCGTGGGTACCCATAGAACCCATTTACATTCACATATCTGGAGGTCAGAGGTCAAGGGACCCATTTGAAAATCAAAATTTAGCATACGTTTTGAGCGTTATTTAACCTCCTTCAGGACAAGCTAGCATGACATGGTTGGTACCAATGGATTCATCAGGTTTTCTAGTCTCTCTAGCTGTAAAACTGAGCCCGCTGCAACCTGAAAATTGATAGTCATGTTAAAGAAATCAGTGGCGTTAAAACGACTTTGCGTTAACGCGTTATTATGGCGTTAACTTTGACAGCCTGCAAGTTTCAACATTTCCTTTCCCTGCTCATGTGAGCATACGCCCCTATTTGTAAGACCAGCCTGTATTAACATAGTGTCAGAGAGGACACAGAAGCAGTAGAAATACATCAGAAGAGGTGACTGTCAAATCACCTATAAGACAGTCTGCTCCTCCTCACAGACCGCTACACTTTCCCAGAGTCCTGTATTCATCATCTCAGGCAGACAAGGAAGGAAAAAATCTTTAATTGTAACCAGAGCTGCTCAATGAAGTATGTAAAGAGGCTTCAGTCAGCCTTTTTTAAAGCTTCAAATTCATTTTACATTGTCCCAGTAAATTCATGGAAGATGGATGATATCCCCTTTAGATCTCATGCAGCTCAAAGTAGGACAATAAGGAGGAGGATATGGAAGGGAATTAAGAGAAATACTTGGCAAAATCTCTTTAACAGAGAGCCGGCAGCCAGTTCCTATTAGTGTTTTTATATTTTGTTGGATATTTTGATCAGACAGGTACACGTGTGTGACGGTGCATGATAACAGTGATCTGAACCACTGAGTAAGTGTATGTAGTTTGGGTTATTTGCAGGTCTAAAGAGATTTAAGGTTAAAACTGGGCTACAAAAGTCAAGGATTTTCAGACACCTAGGTGACATAGAACTGTTATTTTAACAACATCTATATGACTGCATGTCAATGTGCTGCTGGGACCTGCTTCACTTTGAAATAAAGTAATTTTAATGCCCTTGAAACAAGAATTTACATGTAACCCAGACATCTCAAAACATGTTCCCATATGCTCAACAAAACACGCAAAGAGAAAAGTCATATGTCATGTTTTTTTTTATTACAAGGCACATAAACAATCCTAACATTATCAAAATCAAATGTTTAATTCTATCCTGCTCCCACATGTGAATACATGAATGGTCTATTTAAATGTGGGCTATATCTGCTGGATGTTGCACCACTGCGATGGCTGACGTTATTGGAGGCTGTAAGTCTGCTTCCTGTCTCCGAGGTCAAAGGTGACCAGCAGCGAGCGAGGGTCCTTCTTGTTTTTACGCACGGTGATCTTTCCCTTGAGCTCCTCCCCTGAAGAAGAGAGAGAAACACTGATATCAGTACACGGTTAGTTTCATGTTGGAGAGAGGAAACCTTTCCGCTGGAGAGTCCCTCCTCCTCCTCCTCCTCCTCCTCCTCCTCCTCCTCTTTGTTTGAAGGTGTGAGGATGAAAAATGGAAAGCAGCTGCTGCGGGGTTGAGTTGGAGTTTTGGCACACGGTCAGCCGTCCCTGCCGTGTGTCTAAATGTTCGCCGAATTAGAAGCAGGATTTCTGTTCGGCTCGAAAGAAACTTCAGACAAGAACTTGTTAAAGTCAAAGGTTATTTAAAGTTCATTCTCACACCAAGGTTTCTCAAGACACTTGACAATAAAACATTCACCGAATGTTCAAATAGAAATACTACGGAGCCCCCCTAGGAGAACATTTGTATTAAGTCGTTCTCCCAAGTTAGTAACTGGAGGGAATGAGTTACTTCATAGAGCACTTCTTCTTCCAATCATTCCTGACAGTCCACGCATTGCTGATACGGAGACCCCCTAGATGATGTACTTTGGTAAAGTTGGAAAGATATAGACAGATTCAAACTTCCTGGATCAATAACTCATAACCGAAACGTTGTTAAAACACAAACGAGGGCTCTTTCTAACCGTAGTGAGGTAGACAACAAGCTGTCAGGGACCGTCTACAAACTACAAGTCAGTCTATTTTCAGCTGCGGATGAATACATATTTGGTGCTCTAGTGAATATTTGTGGCAGCAGGATGGGGTACGTGGGATTGCAACACGTTCTCATCCCAACTCGTCACATACTGACGCTTTGTCAGACCCCTTGCTGTCACTTTTCACTTGCAAGCAAACACCTGCTTGATGTTGTGAATTAAACAAAAACACTTGCTTAGGTTTAGGGAACAAAACCACTTAGTTAGGTTTAGGGAAAAAAACAACATGGGGTTCAAATGACTGCGTTTTTACAGTGAAAACGTGACTTGATGTTGTGAACATGGGACACGAATGAACAGCTGTTTGTAAAATTAAAGTGAAACATGACTCGTGGGACATGAACAGCGGTCTCCTGGATGAAAGACCTGTGTTTGTTGGACCCATCCATCTCCCGTCCCATCTGCCCGGTGTGTCTCTTTCGCTCTTTAAACTACGTCACCACAGCACTTTCCCTGAGCGTTTACTATAGCCGCGGATGGGTTTAAATTGTAGTTACTGTAAAGGCTGGTGTGTCGCATACCGGCGCTAAAGGGTGCCTTGTGTGGCGGTATCAAACGCTAAGGGCCGTGACAAAGCGTTGGTATTTGATGCCCTGGGAATGAAAACAGGCTGGGGACTGAGTCAAAATAAACTAGTGTGTGTTCATGTGAATGAAGGAACATGTCACTCAGTGCAACAGTGTGGCTCACTGACGTTGCTATAATTATAAATTCAATAAAATTAAGTTGTTCTTTTTTTCTCTTCTTGGTAACCAGTTCCATTTGTTTTGGGATGGCACATTATGTTACCCATAAAGTTACTCATGTTTGCTCCTGTGCACTATTTTCCTCAACAGGTTGTTTGAGAACAAGTGGCTGGATTTACTTTTTGTTGACCTGAGAGAAAGTTCCAAGTAAATAAAACTGTTATTCATTTGATTTCCACCTGATAACCCTTCTCGGTATATCACGACCATAACGTCTATGCCTTTATATCGGACTCTTAAAATAAAAACCATCAAAAGGCAGACAACATCGATCAGTGTGTTCGTAATAAAAGAAAATGAATAACTGCTCATAAACGCCCTGCGGCGGTGCAGAGCTGCTGAGCTCAGGCCTCTGCAGTACGAGGCAGACACACGCTGGCGCTTATAGAAATGATGATGTGTGTAAAGGCAATGTGGTTTAATGTATGTTAATAAGCAAGACTGTGTGTGCGAGCGTATGTGCAGACGTGCCGAAATCTCCAGATGGCGGCGAGGAGGAAAGTGCATTTACAGTAGGACGCACGAGCGACCGGGAGGCCGGGGGAAGACGCTGATGATTATGACGCGTAATCACTCTGATTAACTTCACGTTTGACTGCTGGAGGTAAATGAATGTTTATCCACACGGCAAACAAGCATCCTCTCACCCCCCCGCCCTCCTCTAACGCTCTTCATCGCTGGAGGTTAGAGGAGGACGAGGAGAGATAAAATGCTGACTGTGGTGCTTTTTTTTCCTCCGTTCGAGGCGTTCGCCATCACTACTGTCACGTCTCACTCGTTACCATGCCAACGCCGCTGTCGCCGAGTCTTTGCTGCTGGCGCCGCTCTCTGGGTCTGTCAGTCCACTGCAGAGAGGACAGACGGACGCCGCGTTCACGCCGTGGGTGCTTTAGCAGAAAGCAGGATGTGACAAATGAACAAAGAGCTAAACTCAACTCTAAAGGAACAGCAGTACATCTGGGATTTAAAGATAATGTTACAAAGTGCTGTACAGCATTTAAAGCAAACAAGTAACCTACCCACATGCAAACTACAACAAACACTCTCCGATCCTACCGGGATCTCAAGAAACGGCAGAAAATATGAAGGACGACGGGGATACCAGGTTGTTCCAAAGCTTCAGCATGACCCCCTTTAGTCCTCTATCTGGACAGTGGAGCTGTTAAGAGTCAGTGGCTTCTCAAACTTTCTGGACCCAAGGACCCCCCTCATAATCACAACACTGATTAAGCATAATGCTTACAACTATTTGTACTCTTAGATGCCATTGGAGCTATTTGTATTGTGAAACTTTTCAACCTAAATACTTAACTTTCTACTTACTTAGAGATAAAAATAAATAAATTAATTAATATCACTTACAGTATATACTACGACAGCATTCATACCTTTTATGTAATTGATCTTAAAAGCTTTCAGAAGATGAACAGTAGCAAGACTGGCTAAAAAAAACTAGTTGTCTTAAAGATAAGATAAGATATTCCTTTATTAGTCCTACAGGGGGGACATTTGCAGTGTATAGCAGGGCCAGTGTGTAGTATTTCAGGGGATCTATTAGCAGAAATGGAATATAATATTCATAACTATGTTTTCTTTAGTGTATAATCACCTGAAACTAAGAATTGTTGTGTTTTCGTCAGCTTAGAATGAGTCCGTGAAGAGGACCCACACACCACCATGTTTCTACAGTAGCCTAGAACAAACAAACCAAACGCTGGCTCTAGAGAGAGACTTTTGCATATTTATGCTACCTGAAGGCCACCGTAGTTCACGCTTGTGAAACTGCTGTAACGTGAGCCGCAGAGTGCAAAACCGTGGTACCACCAGCCGCTGTCTAACGTGTCATTATGTTAAAGGTCCCATATCGTGCTCATTTTCAGGTTCATACTTGTATGTTGTGTTTCTACTAGAACATGTTTACATGCTGTAATGTTAAAAAAAACCTTTATGTTCCTCATACTGTCTGCCTGAATACACCTGTATTTACCCTCTGTCTGAAACGCTCCGTTTTATTGCATTTCAATGGAATTGCGTTGCTATGCAACAGTTTGGGTCCATGTTTACTTCCTGTCAGCAAGATGTTATTTACATACACTGCAACAGGAAATAAACTGGGACACATTTTGAATATTTACGTTTAAAACCACGTAATGGTCTAAATATTGTATATTTGTGACATCACAAATGGACAGAAATCCAAACGGCTTGTTTCAAACACACAATATCTGAATACGGGCTGTGTGTATTTCTCCGTATATTAACGTTTTGATAGTTTAACAGTATTTATATAGCACTTAAACCTGCTTTATAATATACAATACATGAAAATCTCAGTTTTTACAATATGGGACCTTCAAGTCCTCATCAAACGGTCAAATTTCTGGCTTTTCTTGTATAACTATCCTAACACTGTCTGAGCCTGGACCAGCAGCTTACTACTGTACCCAACAGATACTAATGTTGCAAGGCTGGTAAAAGATGTAGCCAGTAAGAAGAATGTAAAAGACGCTGTCTGTCCTCCATTCCATCATCAACTTAATGAACCTGGTTAGCGGTTGCCGCTATTGATGCGAGACGACCCCGCTGTAACAGAAAAGGTCATTGACACATGCCTGCTTTGTGTTTTCTGTGTGGCTAAACCCCGGTGATCTCTGGATAAGAGCTGATGTCAAAGATCTTTGCTTTTATTTATTTGATAAGAAATGACACAGTGAGCCTTAATTTCACACTAGCTATAATGTGGTGACAGAAACAGAGCCCCTGGTGCTCATGGGAGGCAGCGGACAGCTGCAGTCAAACTCAAGTTGGCAAAAGGCTGATAAAGGTTAAAGGAATAATTGCCTGACCTTTTGAAAAAAAAGAGGTGTGGGACCAAAGACCCTCAAAACTTTGCAGAAAACTGTCCGACTAACCCCTCATGCAAGCGTTGAAACATACAAACAGAACCACCGACTGAATGTCTGTTGGGTTGCGGTGCGACGACAGCAGCTCTGCTGTAATCAGTCAGACTGAACTCCCCACGGAAGAGGCTTCAGTAAACTGGCCACTCAGATGCTGGGAGAAAGAGTTAACCATGTGTGGAAATGAGTCGGGGAATGGAGCCGGGTTTTCACCACCATGTCGTACATCAACATGCCAGTGTCATTAAGCACAAACTTGGCCCAAAGAAACAGCCCTACGCAGCCTTTCTCCATGAAATTACACTGGAAATACACGACTCGCGTTAGTGATTCATTTAAACTGTTGTCATCTACATTTTAACCATTTAACTCACACTCCTACAGCGTCTGCAGTGATACACAGTGTGGGCAAGAGGAGACTGAGCTGAAGTACTTCAATACTAAGGCTTTCCTTTTAAAGATTTTACTGATATTCATAGAAAAATACCATGATGCTCTTCAACGGAGTGGATTGGTTCGAATCATAGACTGTATATAAAGATGGACGACATGACGGCTCTCCAAAAATGAAGCCAAAACAGCTCGATCGCCGCCCTGGTGGCTGGCTACAGTATAGGTCAAAAAGCCCGCCCCCTCCATGTTAGCGGATGGGACATGGGCCAAACTAAAAGTACACCTCAAATAAATTTGTCCCAAAGATGGTTTCAGTCAAAATCTGGAGACGGCAGCTCCCGTATCCAGGATATTTAGGCTTCACTTCTGTACAGTGGGAGGAAGTGGAGACATGTCGTCCATCTTTATATACGGTCTATGGTTTAAACTGAGTTTTGCCCATAGACTGTATATAAGAAGTGGACGTGGTCACCATGACCTCACCCACTGGTTTGTGGACCATGGTTTTGAAGCCTCGAGTTTGGCATTTTTTTGGCCGTCGCCATCTTGTTTTTTTACAACCAGAAGTTACACGAGAGGGTGGAGATAAGCACAACCAAATTTGTTTTCATTTTTAGGTGCCCGAGATATAACAATTAACCTCGATGAACTGAAAACATGCTGTGAAAAGGGTTACATTTCTAAGACAAAAAGGACAACTCCCCGATCGGACAACTCCGTGGTAGCGACCTGTCAATCACAAGGTAGCCACGCCCTAAAGCATCCCCTGCTTTATGGTCTATTTGAGTCTAAATGGGACCATAATTTACTGAATGAACATCATGCTGTATTGAAGAAGACTTGAAACTAGCGATTGAGACCATAAACTCACGTTTACAATGTTTACTGAGGTAATAAATCAAGTGAGAAGTAGGCTCATTTTCTCATAGACTCACAGACTTCTTTTTGCAACCAGAGGAGTCGCCCCCTGCTGGCCATTAGAAAGAATGCAAGTTTAAAGCACTTCTGCATTGATTTCACTTTTCAGAACCAGAGGTTCCCATCTGGTTTTACCTGAACTTTATGTCCTATGAAAGGGGAAATTAATTAGTCAATTTCATGTGAAACTAATTTACTATGGGTTAGTACTGGGGATGACAAAGCGATAATACTGCGTTAATGCAAAATCGTGCAATTAATTTGCGATTAATCGTGACAATCATGCGATTAATCGCAATTAAATATTTGAATCAGCCCTAGTTAGCACTACTCGGCCTCCCTCTAAGTCCAGCGGTAAGAGTGTAAGACATAGAGCTGCATTAGTTTGATGGTGCATTTAATAAATCCTTCCGTTGACTCTCTGAGTGTAAGGAGAGATTTTTGCTGTCAATTAGCAATATGAAAGAGCTGATAATGTTGACTTCAGACTCAAAGTTCAACCACAGTGCTCTTGGGGATCTGTCATGGAAACACCAGAAGCATTTGGGTGAGACACGGGGATGCACTGACTTCAGCCCCCCTCCCTGACACTGCAGTGATGCATCTCTCTGACATCCTCCCTCTTGCTCCAGTCTACCTTCATCTAATGCGTTTTCACTTCTCAGGCCTTTTCCTGTTCAGTGCAGAGCTAAGGAGCAGAGCTGATGGGCGGTATATATGCCACGCACCAGTGTGCAGACACAAAACCAGCGTGCTGGATTACAGCCCTGAAGAACCTTGAAGGTCGGCTAGGCCGCTGCTGTCCAACAGCCCAAGGACCTTCGGAGTTCAAACGAGGGGACGGGGTGAGCGAGTAAGTGAGTCTGGACAGGTGAGGGCGGGGAGGGGGGGGTGGGGAGAGGGAATTTAGAGGAGCTACAGCACCTCTCGGGACAGGAGGGGTGACTCATGAAAGTGGGTGGGAACAAAAACAACCCGAGTGTCCAATGAAAGTCCTGATAAGAACAAACGCCCATGGCGCAGGTAACCAGGCCACCGCCTCACCTCCAGGACTTTCTTGCAAAAAAAAAAATTGTGACCTCCTTTTTCTGGTTACATTAAGGAGGTAACGCTGTGGAAAAAAAGGACCCTCCTCTTCAATACTCGAGCAACACAAACACACCGGAGCATGACAAATGATTCGCTGTTTAATTTATTACGCTGCCAGCCGGGAGGATTTGCGGGGATGTTTTGTTCCAGCCTGCTGCGTGCCTTCTCTCCTCTTCTGCCGGCACCTCCCACAGAAGCGCAGCCTCAGAGTTAATTACTGCTGCACTCGTACAAAACACATCAAATAGGATTCAGTCTCTCTCGCCGTGATAAATCACCGCAGACAGAGTCGGGTATTAAAACAAACCGCTGGATGTTTATGCCCGGCCCTCGCTGCAGCCGATCAGAGCTGAAGGAGCTTCTCAGTCAACACCAGGAGGAGAGGCCGCCCGCCCGCGTGAGAGTTATGCCATCTTCAAGGTGACTTTAGGAAGTTTTCTCATACAGCCAGAGGGGAGTTTAGTATAGAAGTAAGCTAGTACTCTTGTGTATTTTGAGTGTGTAAAGGAGCAGTGTATGTGTGTGTGTGTGTGTTGTAAAGTACACCATAGGAGTCTAGCAGGCAGCCGGGTGAATGCTGTTAAAAACTCAATTTCTGGTTTACGGCCCCTGGAGGAGGCTGGGGACCGTCAGGGTGCCGGGGTGGAGCGAGCACATCAATAACCTGCCGCTCACTCCCTCACTCACACTAACACTCACACACACACAACCACACTACTTCCGCCTTTTATTTTGTTCTTCCTTTAAACTTTTGTTCCTCATATTTGGCTCAGTTCACGTATTAAAGCACAGACTGACGGATCTTTATAGACTCGACTGGATCGCAACTGGCTGGTTCTGAGCTCAGGCTGTGAACATGTGTGTGTGTGTTTGCTTATATGTGTGTCTCGGCTAATGCTGTGACATGTCACTATGCCCCCAAGTCACCCCAAGAGCCCAGATGCTCTGCTGACTGTAAAATCAGGCACACAGTTCAAAAAGACAGTCAGACAGAGAGAGAGAGAGAGAGAGAGAGAGAGAGAGAGAGAGAGAGGAGAGTATGTGAGGCTGAGTGGCCGTATAGCATTTTTTTCTGAGCGCAAGCATCTTTTTTCGATTGTTTCCAATGCTATGCAGCCGCCGAGAGAAAAAGCGACGCACCCAGCATCCTTCTTTCAGAGCGCTCCAACTTTTTTGTGCAGCCACTCCAAGCGCTTCTAGCAGGCGGCAATTCATTCTAATGGCCAGCAGGGGGCGACTCCTCATTTAGCGAAAAAGAACCAAGGTGAAATTTCAGCCTAGTGGTGGTTAAAGGGTTAAGTTAGAATAAAATCGTAGTGATATTAATTAAGTTTATCTTAAAAAACCCAATACAAGATTACTTTCATATTTACACAAAACTGCCCCAAAATGGGAAAAAATGCACTTAAAGCTTCAGTAGGAAGAATATTTTTGGCATCATTGGGCAAAAACTCCATAATAACCTTTCAGCATATTGTAATTCAAGTGTTCTGAGAGATAACTAGACTTCTGCTCCTCCTCATGGCTCTGTTTTCAGGCTTTAGAAAATCTAGCCTGTGACGGGAGACTTTGACCAATCACAGGTCATTACAGAGAGAGAGACAGCGTTCCTATTGGCTGTGCTCCGGTCATGTAACCGGAACTTGGAGCTCAACATGGCTACTGCGTCACAAACTTTCTCATTTTACAGCTAAACCGTGCACTACAAGATGATTCTGAAAACATTTGAGGAGAGAAATAGTCATTACAGTAACAGAATATTGATTCATATTTGATCAGCGCTGCCTAGTTTGACCGTTTGGTCGGAGTTCGCGAGTGATTGACAGCCGGCTCTCATAGACAGCACACAGACTCTACACGTTCATGCGCTCACTCCACACTGCAGAAGAGTTAGTTTAGCTCTGAAAATATCTAGTGAATGTACAGTGGAAGTTTGTGCAGAAATAACTGCTGCAGCTCCTCCAGACCAACAGAGGTTTCCCGTGTCTTGTGAAGTGACGGGGCTCCGCAGCGAGAAACGTTATCGTCTCCGACTGGGTGCCGGTGTCTCCCTGCGGGCGCAGTCGGGAGACAATAACGTTTCTCTACCTGCTTCAGCCCCGCTGCTTTAGCCCCTGCACCGACCCGCTTTTCCTGCTTCAGCCTCCGAGGCTGAAAAGACAACACTAGGATCAGCACTGATTCAAGGTCAAGCAAAACAAAACTAAGTGTCTTAGTAAGGTATTGATCCACCATAAGCTGCAATGCTCTGAGTCACAGATTCTCCAAGTCTCTGAAACTCTAGTAGAGGGAAGACCGCCACTCTTCTAAAACATATCCCTTCATTTGGTATTATGGTGATGGTGGTAGAGAGGACTGTCTATTACGGTCCAAAATGGTGGTCCAAAATCACCCACAAGTGTCCAGCTGTGTTCCACTGCTTTGCGATGTGACTGTGAAGGCCGTAGCATATGATTCACATCATTCTCATCAAACCATTCAGTGCCCCTTGGAGCCCTGTAGGAAGCATCTGCATTCATTACGTCTCTCCGCTCCACACAAGTCAAACAGGGAACCAGAGCCCAACGTTCTGCACCAGATAATCAAATGAAATTTGTCTCCGTTTCGCTCTGCGGTTTCCCCCACTTCTGCACTGTGTTAGCATACTGTCGTCCTCAGCTCTCAGACTCCGCTTGTGTTTATCTGACCCAGTGGAGCGCCGAGCCCGCGATAGCGTTTGAGCAGCGTCAGAGGTTTTGACGTTCTTATCGCCCCTGGCTGAGCGTGGCTATAAGGGCTGCCGGACATCAAGCGCCTTCCGTCCCTCCGCAGGTCATTTATTACAGTAGACTCCATCTAATATCTGGTCTGCAAGTTGGACAGCCGGCCCACAGGCTCATCCATCCCCACATCAGCGGACAGTATCTGCGATTCCCATTATGATAACGTACACAGAGGGCCAGAGCGTACAGCAGTGATGCACAGTCTTTCACACAACACACATAATGACTGAACGTGTGGGGGACACTGAAAAGTGATCATTATACATTTTTCAGAACACCGGAATCATTAACAATAGAGATTTGTCCTGTATTAAGTTAATTAAAGCTTTAACTGATTGTACTGATCTAAACCACTTAAAGAGATCCTTTCTGGGATAAATGCTCTGGCTCACATGAAGTAGTGCATTTATGTTTCCATTTTATTTGGAATAACGTGAAGAAGAACTGAGTGGTGAGTATGAGTCGCGACACTACGGCTGAACAGATGAAGAAAACCTCCTGAAATCTCAAAGCTCTTCAACACAGAGTGTCGCCTCTCTGAGATGAAAAGGTCTCAAAGACGAAAAAGCAGGAAAAGATGCTGATGTGAGTTTTTATTTCGCCTCCTAGTTTTTACTTCTGTTTATTGGACTGCAACAGTAGCACAAGTTGAGAAGACCCAGTAATGTAAGTTACATAGTGGTGTCTATCTAATGTTATAGCCACCAGAAGCTAGAGGATTTGTTGGGTTATACCTGTCAGGTTGGCAATGCCACAGCTGTCTGATTTTTCTATTAAAGTTACCACTTTCATGGCTGGTTGATGACATTTTTCACTATAGACCAACAACAAAAGGGGATACAAGATGCTCTGTCATATTTGCTGGATTGCATGTTTGAACCTGCAGAAAGTTATTTCAGAGAACATCCGTCCAACCCTACAAAGCCCTAAATGGTCAGGCCCCATCATATCTTAAAGAGCTCATAGTACCCTATTACCCCACTAGAGCACTGCGCTCCCAGAATGCAGCAGGGTTACTTGAGGTTCCTAGAGTCTCCAGCAGTAGAATGGGAGCCAGAGCCTTCAGCTATCAAGCTCCTCTTCTGTGGAACCAGCTCCAAGTTCCAGTCTGGGAGGCAGACACCCTCTCCACATTGAAGAGGAGGCTGAAGACTTTCCTCTTTGATAACGCTTATAGTTAGGGCTGGCCCAAGGCTGGCTCAGGCTGCTTTGGACCAGCCCCTAGTTCTGCTGCTATAGACCTAGACTGCCGGGGGACTTCCTATGATACACTGAGCTGCTCTCTCTCTCTCCTTCTGTATATATTCATGTCTCATTCATTCATGTTACTAACTTGATTGCTTCCCCGTAGTCTTTGTGCTTTCTCGTCTCGCAGGTATCCATGGATCGGGGTTACACCTGGATCGGGGTTACACCTGGATCGTGGTTGCGTCTGTTGCCTGCTTGACACCCACTGCTACCATCATTATTATCAGCCCTTTTATTATCACTAGTATTAGTTATATTTCTATTATTATTACAGCTATTAATTCTGATAGTTGTATTATCATTCTTTTACATCCACTGCTACTGATTTTTGCTATTAGTCCTATTTGTATTAGTTCTTACAGCTGCTGTGCTATTATTGTAGTTGCTGTGCATCTCTCCTCCTCTCCCTCTCCCTCTCCCACCCCCCCCTCTCCCTCTGTCTCCATCTCAAAACCCAACCAGTCGAGGCAGATGTCCGCCCACCCAGAGCCTGGTTCTCCTCGAGGTTTCTACCCACTAAAGGGGAGTTTTTCCTGGCCACAGTGCATTACCATAACAATGCAATGCTCATGGGGGATCTCTTGTTGGGTCTCTAAACTATAGAGTGTGGTCTAGACCTACTCTATATAAAAAGCGTCTCGAGATAACTTCTGTTGTGATTTGACGCTATATATATATAAAATGTAATCATACAGCTACGCCTCCCAGTAAGCTGCACCAGTTAAAAACAGTTTAATCTGCTGATACAGCGATTGTATAAATATTTCACCGGTCAGTTACAAAGCACTCCACTCGTAGCGTGTCATGATTCAGAGGCCTGCAACCTGGCTATCAGATGAAGTTTTACATGCTGTCTTCGATGGCTGGGTGTGATTTGTTTTGATCCCTCGCTGTCTCCGCGGTTTGACAGATAACGGGTGTCAACCAGCCTGACTACATCTCCACCACAGACAGATTACCTGCCGCGACTCGCTATGACGCACCGCCGAGGTCCAGGAGAGGGAAAATAAAACCACGAAAGAAAAGCAAACCTGAATGGAACTTAACCACTCATGTAAACTCTTCGTGGCCTGATAGGGAATACGTACATGAGAGCTGATGAAATCTACTACTGACCTGCTTGGACAGGGACAGGCCTGTCCAGTAGGAAGACGGTCTGTTTCCAGTGTGTCTTTGTGACCTGAGGACCCGTGGAGAACATCACCTGGTGTGATAATACGTGAAAAGAAAAAATAATTAAATAAGAGCATCACAATCACAACATCTCAAACCAGTGCTCCTATAACTTGTCGGGTTGCAGCATTTTCAAAACAACTTCTTGAAATCGGTTTATACATGCGATTTACTATTATTAAAAGAAATTCTGGGTATGTTTCAGTGAAAATCTATAAAAAACAAAAGCAATGAGACTTAAAGGGATAGTTTGGGTTTTTTGAAGTGGGGTTGTATGAGGTACTTATACCATAGTCAGTGTATTACCTATAGTAGATGACGGTCGACACGCCCCCAGTTTGGAGAAACAGACGGGAGTACCAGCATGGGAGCAAAGCGATGTACTGCTGTGGACGGGGGCAGCACAAAACATCAATATTTGTTTAAGTTTATCTATATCTTGCGTCAGACAGCCTTTTCTGATGGGGAATTAAAGAGTTGTTATATCCATCCTTGCTCTTTTCGGAGCCACCAGACTTCATTGACAAAAACAGCAATTTTACCTCGCAGAACATGGGAGTTGCTGGTCTACCGCCGCCTCGATCGGTTAGTGTGTTCATGTTAATTAAAGTCTTTTTTCAATGGAGTCTGGTTGCTTTGGCAAGAGCATAGATAACAACTTCAGTTGCCCACTGGAAACATAGACTGTATAGCTGTCTCACAGCAAGGTAAACCGGCGAAAATATTCTAAATATAACGTACACTTAAATTGATATAAATTTTTTTCAAGGTGTCTAAAATTGCTGCTGCCCCTGTCCACAGCAGTACGTTGCTTTGCTCCCGTGCTGGTACTCCTGTCTGTTTCTCCAAACTATAGGCGTGTCGACTGCCATCTACTGTAGGTAATACACTGACTATGGATAAGTACCTCATACAACCCCACTTGAAAACACCTGAACTATTCCTTTAATTTGAGTCTATATGGGAAACCATGCTATTCACATTCATGTTGTTTAAAAGGAGTCTATCTGCGCAATAGTTACGAAAAAGAGTAATAATATTTAAAAGTTGAGAGTACTAAACCTGGAAGGACTCAATCAGAAGTAAGATAAACTTTACTGGAGGTCCTGTAGAAGTCTTGTTCAGATTAAAATAAAGCTGCACAAACCCTTTGAACCGATCTTCTGTGTCATGGTTTTATGTTACAGTCAATCCACTCTCACACTAAACCATATAGCATTATAAATAAAACCTAACTGCACTGTATTCATGAAGCAAACATGTTACAATGTTCCAGCCTTAGCTCCTAGTGGATATGGTCCTTTACTGGATCATCCATAGCATGCAGTTTGAGTCTCAGGTACAATAGGAAGTGCAATCACAAGGCGTATCTGTGCTGCTCACAGAGCTTGGCACCGGCGGTTCCAACTGGCCGGCTCTGCTGGGTAAGTGCTTATATCAGCAGTCGGCTAGGACGCCCGTCGATTGCCAGTGAAAGGCCTCGGGGAGGAGGAACACGCTAAAGCGTGAACATAATTGAGTTTCCGTTAAATGGCTTGGCTGTTGGCCGCTGCTGCTTACCTTGTTGCCGCAGCCTTTGTCAAAGAAAATGTCAAAGTAGCCGACAATTGCCTGCAAATGAAATATGAGGGGCGTGTTAGAATGTGACAGTACAATAAACCCCTGGATTTGTTTGACTACACGGCACCTCTTGACATGCAGCCGAGAGAGAGGCGGGAGGCAGAACATGTCTCAGGGTTTTAATGAGCAAAATGAGCTGCTGTGTTGAGGAATAAGGCAGTAAAACCAAACTGGGAATCAAATTTACAGTTCAAATATTTACAGTTATCTTTACAGTACTTACCTACCTTAAAGGAGACACGAGAATTTAAATCAGTTTGCTTGCCGTGCTTACCATGTCATTGTCATATGCATGTGTGTGTGAAGTACGAGCCCATCCCACCAGACTCAACCTTTCTATCTGGTTTCCTACCACAGTAGCTGTGTTTCCATTCAATTGTCAAGTAAATTTTAAGCGAACTTTTGAAATGTCGCCAAAAAAAGAAATGCAAATGCGTGTTTCCATCAACTGTTTTGGAGCAAATGAACTCGGCTACAGCGTAGTTTGGTCAGAAGTTGGCTCTATAGGCTATGCATGGCTGTAATCCACCAGTAAACAGAGGAGAAGAAGAAGTAGAGGATGCAAACCGGGAAACAAAACCAGTCGACTTGGCCATCCAACCATCTACGAGAGAATAATAGAGAGGTCTTCGGGACTTTGTTTCAATTGGGCAAGTCTTAACTGTTCTGTCATGTCAGCTAGTGTTGGCCATGTTTCACGTTGTCTGGAAACAAAAAACGAGCATTCGCCCGTTATGGGAATATCCAAGAAGACGGCGACAGCAGAAACGTCTGATCGGTCATGTGAGTTAAATGTTTGCTACGTCAGAATTTATTCGGCAAAGGCGTTTCCATAACCTATTTAGCGCGTCAACTCTTTTTTCACAAAGGCAAAAAACATCTCAAGCAAGCGTATATATATTTTTTTTTTTGGCAATTGAAGACGTTTTATCGAATTTTGGCGTTTCCATACAGCTTTTGTAATGCGGTACTTCAAAATAAGCATGCAAACATGTGAATGGAAACACGGCTTGAAAGGCTGTTATGTTTACAAAGGAATGTACGTAGCGCAGCACGACAGAATAGACCAACCACTCCTAAATACCATCTTAGAGCTGGTTATAGGTGCAGACTACTTGTCTTCATATTTGGCAGCCTAGGACACACTCACAGGCTGGTCGTAACCGTAGACTGTATATAAGATGTGGATGTAGTTACCGTGACGTGGTTTGGGGACTGCTGTTTTGAAGCCAGGAGTTTGAAATTTTAGCCATCCCCATCTTCGTTATTTGCAACCACGAGCGACACGAGGGTGGAGCCAAGTACAACGACCGAAATGTTATAATTAACTTTCATGAACTGAAAACACACCGTGAAAGGGTTAAACTCCCAGACCGGACAACGCCGTGGTAGCGACCTGTCAATCACAAGGTAGCCACGCCCTAAAGCATCCCCTGCTTTATGGTCTATTTGACTCTAAATGGGACCATAATTTACTAAATGAACATCATGTATTGAAGAAGACTTGAAACTAGAGATTGAGACCATAAACTCATGTTGACAATGTTTATTGAGGTAATAAATCAAGTGAGAAGTAGGCTCATTTTCTCATAGACTTCTATACAATCAGACTTCTTTTTGCAACCAGAGGAGTCGCCCCCTGCTGGCTGTTGGAAAGAATGCAAGTTTAAGGCACTTCAGCATTTGTTTCACTTTTTAGACCCCAGAGTTAGAACTTGGGATGCCCAACAAGGGAGGTAAATCGCTGCTGAAGACGCTGCTACTTATATCTCTGAGAACTGAGAAGGCCTACCATGTTTTCTATTGTGAGGACCTAGTGTATGTCACTGGTCCATGATTTTGTGAACGTTTTCTGCGGCACCTTTAATATTTGTGTCCTTCTTTCATTGTTCTCTATGCGGACAAAAATAAATTGTTAAAATGTGTGCACGGTCTGGAGAACTGTATTGGCCCCCCTTTTTACAGAGACAGTATGTATGGATATGACTCATGTGAGAGCTGCACTCTTCAACCCTCCTTCCTCTCAAAACCAAATCGGGTTTCTCCTTTCGGCTGAGTCAACAACAGCTCCCGTGTGCTCCCTCTCACCTCATCTGGGAGACTTGTCACCGGACAAAAGAAATAAATTACGAGGCAGCCGACGACGACATGGAGGCAATTTTTGCTGACAATAATAATACAAAAAAAAAAAATCCAGCTTGGTACATGAAATTAGCAAAGGTGGCTATTTTGGTGACAGTGTTGCTGCAATGTGAAAATACTCAGCACAGAGGAGGAAAACAAAACACTAATGTGGTTTTAGTCCAACTGAATATGTGTTGATCTGAATAATACCCACTATGTGGGAACGGAAATTAGACAAATCTCTGCTCCATTATGTTGATGAGAGTTTTGCAAACTAAAGGAGATGAAACCAGCCAGTCAGAAGCTGAGAGTCTGTGACCAGAATAGACTTTATTTTCCTTCATATTGGGTTTTCAATTCATTAAAGGCCTGCATGGAAATGTAGTCTTTCTTTTAAAATATACTGTGGGCTGATATGGATTTATACAGCTATAAACACAACTGAGTGAAAGCCAATTCACACATCTAAAACAAACTGAGGGAAAGTCCAGGGCCAGAGTGCCTGTAGGTGACCGTTGTCAGATATGTGAGGTAAAAATCCCACCCCCCCGGGCTTGTTTTCCTCCCATTTCTCCCCCTAACTGGAAGAAGAGAGGCACTCTATCAATCTCAGGAGCGCACTTGTAGTGGCAATGATGCAGAACTAATAGCTTTTAATCCTGACGCAGCTGACAACTTGGAGGCCAGCTCTCCGAGACAAAGAAGAGCCGAATCAATGGAAGAGAAGGGAGAGAGGAAAACGGAGGGACGGGAGAGAGGAAAGAGAGGTAAAGACAGGAAAACAGAGAAAGTTGAGAAGGTGTGAAGGAGCAAGGAGAGTGGCTGTAACATAATGCAAGCTTTCTTTTTTTTTTTTTTTTTTTACAGGATTTTTTTTTATTGATTTGTATCACTTGGAGAAACAAAATAGTGCCATCTGTTCTGTAAAAGTCTCCCGAATTGTATTTAAATTATTTCCGCATGTACTGGGCCAAGAGAGATCTACATACAGCACACACGTAAAGATACACACACACACACACAGACTCGACAATCATGATGCCGTCGGAAGCCGTGTTCAACACACTCCCCGCGCAGAGGCTTCAATCAACCTTTATCGACTCAGACAGGCAGGGGCGGCACGCTAGCTCACAACTAAACCGCCAGAAAAGAAGCCAAAGTGGATAAAAGAGCATGTCAACCCAATGCAATTATGGCTTTTAATGAACGCTACAGAGGCGCTCGGTACCGAGGTAATTAGGAAATTAGCCGTAATTACTCGTCAGGCAGAGCGGATTCACCTCTCTCAGCCGGGGAAGGCAGAGATCATCCTCATCGCGCCTCGCTGATGACAACGCCTCGTAAGCGAGATTGATTGTCACTTCTGCGTTTGTGCAACTTTCACACGGCAGCGAGACGGGCAATTAAGATTTAGGCCACAGACTGAAACTTGCAAATACAAAAAAAAGAGAGAAAAAAACAGCAGAGAAGCTCGGCGACTTGCTGCTCCATTAAAATCACATTTGAAAGAAGAAAAAAAGGAATGTAACTGCCTCGTTCACAAAAGATGTGAAAGTGTTAAGATAAGCAATAAAGACGTTGATGACTCACACCTGATATGGACTGTACTGCACCGAGCCCGGCCGATCGCAGGCTTTTAATGCTTTCTGATTTAAACTGGGCTGATGGAAGAGACTTTATCAAACTTCTTGGGGCCCTTTAAACAGACTTAATAATAGCTTTTACGACAGCCAGTAAAATGGTTTATCAAGACGCAAACTTTAACTCCAGATGAGAACTGGAAACTTTCAGTGTTCAGATGCAGCAATTGCCACTTGGTAAGAATTAAAAACACCTTTAAAAACCCTCTGAGACCCACAATAGACCCGTTTTAGTCTTTTTGTAGGGGGGTACAGGGGGTCTTTAGGGGAGATAGCAGGTCAACAGTAGATGTCACATAGAAGTGGTGAACATCATCTGAAAGCTGGGAACCTGAAGATTAATCTGAGATGCAGCTCAGCGCTGTGTGTCAAGTTGTTCTAGTCAGAAATAAACACAAATTAATTAATTAATTAATTATATCAAATGAATTGTGAAAGTGTTTAAGGGTTTAGAACATTATGATAGAAGTATATGATGGCCATTCCCATGCTCTATTATGTCTCATAAGTTGTTGCAGAAATTTTTGGGTTGATACCATTTGTTACATAGATTTGGTGCTAAATGTAACCATTTTATACCACTGGAGAATTGATTAAAATGTTCAATAATCCCTCCAGAATACCACATGAAGACACCAAGACCTTGAGGAACACCATAGAAGAAGCCATGCTGTGATTTGGTATCAAAAACATTTGATATTTTTAGATTTCTGCAAGCATTGCATTTTTCGGCAATTGGATGGTGAGCGCTTCTGTTGTGTAAACTGCTCAGAAACCCCCTTATTGTCAATCTAGCTAGGAAAGCCATCCATCCTCTGAATGCTCTAGGTCTTTAGTTTGTGGCTGTAAAGTTCCATGAGGCTGTGATTATCCTAGAGGTCACCACAGGTCATTTTATACAGTGAGGTCAAGTTTCAAAAAATGGTCTCACTGAAATGAAATGGCTACTATGGAAACTAACATCATCACACATGAATACAGTTGGGCTCATTGGATCCACAAGAGTCTCAGCTTTACAGTGATACCCAATTTATGTAATTCCAAGACTGTTTAGGGACCCCAGTCTGCCGAAATATTCAAACACACCATTTTTAGAATATGAGAAAATAACCCATTTATACTGCATAAAAAAAAAACTGCATGTGATTATCATAAAGTGGGCATGTCTGTAAAGGGGAGACTCGTGGGTACCCATAGAACCCATTTACATTCACATATCTGGAGGTCAGAGGTCAAGGGACCCCTTTGAAAATGGCCATGACAGTTTTTCCTTGCTAAAATTTAGCCTAACTTTGGAGCGTTATTTAGCCTCCTTTCCAAACATGTTAGCATGACATGGTACCAACGGATTCTTAGGTCTTGTCTCGGTCTCGATACACTCTGGTCTTGGCCAGGACTTGGTCTCGGTTGTGGTGGTCTTGACTACAACAATGCTACGAGCAACGCCTTTCACATTCCAAAAGTCTGTTGATTTAATACAACAAAAAAAAAAACGGTTGTCGTTGTCATCTTATGTTTGAATAATCAGAAACTTTAAATTAAAAATGTTGCACCCTCACAGACCTATGTTCAAAATGTATGTTCCATTAATTTATGACAATTTTAACAACCCCGTTATTATGTTGTATCTGAGAATTTGTTGCAGTCCCTGACAGAATGAGGCCTCTGTATCCCGGCACATGGAAGAAGGGAGGAGGGAGGGTTAACGAAACAAGAGAGACAAACAGAGAGGAAAAGAAAGGGTAAACTTCAAAACATGGAGACACGTACACCC
>CAKAOI010035343.1:46521-57666 GCA_916701655.1 Sebastiscus albofasciatus | reverse complement strand
CTTGGCAGTAATGTTAGCTGACCAGACGAAGGTCTCTCCATGAACATGATTTAGATCTGATCCTAGTGTTGGCTTTTCCTGCCTCACCCTCCTGCGCCCGCAGGGAGACACCGGCAACCGGAGCCTCTCCTCCGCTGCCTGCTTGCATTCACTGACACAGCGCGCACCAACAGAGGTTTTCCGTGTCTTGTGAAGTGACGAGCCTCCGCAGAGAGAAACGTGAACCGTGACACCGGCACCCGGTGTCTCCCTGCAGGCGCAGGAGGGAGACGGTAACGTTTCTCTCTGGAGGAGCTGCAGCATTTATTTCAGCACAAACGTCCACTGTACATTCACTAGATATTCTCAGAGCTAAACTAACTCTTCTGCAGTGTGGAGTGAGCGCGCGTTCACGTCTAGAGGTGGAGCGAGTACGCGAGAACGCGCGCGCTGTCTGAGTGAAGGCGAGCAGGCAGAGGAGACGAGGCTCCTGGCGTACGCAAGCGCACATACGCGAGCGCATGTGTGCCGACCCGCTACATTTATACGCTTACAAAGTTACAAACAGTCCCTTTTAAATTTTCTGTACGTTTTAATACCACTAAGGACTAAATTAACTTTCCAAGCCCTCTACAATACCAAGAACTGACTTCTGGTGCGAGAACAGTGAATTTATTTTTCATTTATTGATTTTGTTGGCTAAAATTGAGTCTAAAATGATTTGGAATCAGCCAATTAAATACCCACTGTTTAATGATTACCTGTATAACTCCTCCCAGGTTCCTAAAAATCCCAAATTCTTTGAAAACGTATCAAGGACATGATCTCCGTGTCCTCAAAAATAACAGCATTTTAAAATTTTAAAACAATCTTGTGATAACTGGTATTTCGTTCCTCCAGCTGATGTTTAGTGCTCTGCATAAACCTCGAGCAATAGTGTAAAAGTTCATCTGCGGAAATGGGAGTCAGAGTACAATAATAAAAATTGAATGGATGTGGAGACACTTTACGGCAGATGGCTTTCTTATAACTGCATATTGACCTGACGGTGAACTCGTGTTAGGGTTTATGGGTGATTCTCGATGTCTTGTGCGTGTAAAGGAAGTTAAGACTTGTAATTTTATTAATGTGTTTTTATTCTGTGTGTCTTTGTAGCCTCCAACGCCAAGGAGCAGCAGTTCTGGATCAGTCAGCTCCAAGCGTGTGCCAGACGCCACTCTGACAGCAGTGCCAAGGTAAAACACACACACACTCACACACACACACATGCAGTAACAAAGTTGTAAACATGACTCTGGTCCAAGCTCCTGGCGTATGATCCTCAGGAAGAGAAGTGAGCAGAAAGCCTCCACATTTCCCTGAAGATTCACTGGATCAGGTGGCATAAGAATAGACCTTGTCTCTGCCTGAGATATAAATTAAAGTCCACGTACTTCCAGAAGTACACTTCAATGTAGTGTACTTTGTGCACTCTGTACTCACTTGAGTAGTGCGTAAATTTCAACGGTGTAAGGTCGTCTCAAATCGAAAACTCTGCGGCGCACTGACCGGAAATGACGATCGCAACATTTGACCGCGGCTCGCTACCCGCCAAAATATCTTCTGAAAAAATATTAAAGCAGAGTGGAAATTACATTTCCAACGTCGTCGCCTACGCCTACGATGTGTCCTCCTGTTGGCTGAAAATGCACCGGTATGTTTACGTATTGTATTGTTTTATTCTGTTATCTGCGTCTGTTTGAATAGTGGTCGTGGCTCCACCCCTTCCGCTACGTAGCCAAGATGGCGACAGTTGAGTGTGGAAAGTGTCCAGTGTTCCACACTCAACGATCTGACCGCTTTGAGTACAACATCCGGGTACTTCGAGTGCACTGCATTTTGCCGTACTTCCCAATTGGAACGCACTTATGCACTCAAAATAGTGAGTAAGTACAGAAGTACGCGGATTGGAACACACTGTAAAACTGACTTGGATAGCCTGTCGTGCAATGCATTATGGGTGAAATAAGACACTTCACAGAAGAGAAAAAATGGCGGGGATGCAACAGCAACACTACAAATAAAGTAATGGATAAACGGTTACTTAGACTAGTCTATCCTGACAATCTAAAACCAGTCTAAGGCCAAGACTAGTCTTAAACTAAGTTCATGCAACTGGCTCCTGTCCTCCTGTGTGTCTGTTTATAAATGTGACCCATTTCAGTAAACTCAGGTCAGGTTCACAGGTTCAACAGTTTGTCAGTCTGTGTGCAGGAGCAGGTCCTCCACCAGGTGAAAAGCCTCTGTACAGTCCCGAAAAGTCTCCCTCCCTCTCTTTCTTTCTGTTCTGCTTTTAGTCCACTGGCTTTTTCAGTGAGTCTAAAGGTGACATTTTTCAATTCAAATGGCATCATCTCCCATGAGTCTCATTTAACATTCCCTGTAGAGTTTTAAAAGCTCTCTCCTGGCTTTTCTTTCTTCCTCCTGTCATTCTCATCATCTTGGTTTTTTCTCTATGAAGTCTTGCAGCGAATACATCGAGCATGAAAATAAATCACGCCCAATTTAGTGAAAATAGTCAACAAGTGAGAAAAGATACAAAAAAGATGCCACAACAGCGAGGCTGGATGAATTTAAAAACAATGAAACGGGGACAAAATGTAAAAGATGTAAAACATCCAGGACTGACACCCTGCAGAGCTCAGCCTCCACGTGTCATGTGTAACTTCTCTTGCTCGTCTAATTCGAGAATATTTTTAGCACTTGAACTGACAGAAGACTTAGCGATTTAGGGAAATATGGCAGCGCGCTCCTGCTGCTTTATTTGAGGATGAGTGTGTCGCTAAATGTCCCCTGGTTTGACTGTCCTCTTCACGTCTCCGTGGGCTCGTTTCTGAAAGATTACTGAGTTGGGTGTGGTAGCAAACTACCTTTTATCCACAACCAGTTTCTTTTTTAATATCATGGATTAATATTTGGGAGTTTTTGTGGGGGTTTAGTGAGGGCCTCAAGGGATTAGTCTGTGTATGTATGTGTGTTTGCTGCCAGTATCTCTTGTGAGGTGCATCCTCATTGGCCTGATCCAGTGGAGAATGAGAGAAATAATCCAAACTTCATTATCTCTCTGGCAAACTTTTAAGTATTTAAGTTGATTTTTGTACATGGAAGCTGTGAAGGTGTATTTTTTTGCTGCAGCTGTGAATGAACAAACTGATGTTGGGATGCTTGAAATAGGTTTGAGCCGAGTTCTGATGTTTACTAGTCAACAGCTTTTGCAAAAAATGCTCGTGGACATTTCCAGTGTTGTAAAATGTTGCAAATCTGTACAATCTAATACAATTCAACACAACAGACCTGCTATAAATCCTAGCTTTGTTAAGCTCAAACAGTTTTGTTTTTATTGACAGTGTCAGACAGGTGTTGAGTCAACTCTGTGTTCAATTTTAAAGAGGACCTATACTGCTTATTTTCAGGTTTATACTAGTATTTTGGAACTACTAGAACATGTTCACGTGCTTTAATGTTATTTTTTTCTCATAACCAGCTGAGCTGTAGCACCTCTTTTCACCCTCTGTCTGCAACGCACTGTTTGAGCTCGTGCCCCTCAGCTTGGCCCTCTGTTGTGATTGGTCAACTGAACCAAACTCTTTGGACTCCGCTCTAGCTCCGCTCCGTTACGGAAGAAAAGGCGTGACCTCAAGCGAGGTGTTTTCCAGGCAGTTCAGGAGCAGTGTTTCTGGGAGGGAGAGTAACTCCCTTTGCCATAGACTTTGGGCTTTGTAACTTTGCAGACCTTTTACATGCACAAAAAACTATATAACACACTAAAGGAAAGGGAAAAAGCACAATAGGTCCTCTTTAAGGTTGTACATACATTTTGTTATATTGGAATGCATTAAATTGAAAGGTGTTTGTATTGTTTTGCCCAACCCCATTACATCAAAATAGCGAGATGTCATTCTAGAAAGAAGAGGAAAGACAAATGAACTTCTTTTAAAGCTGCTGATTCAGGCTAAAAGCACAGTGTCCATGACTGCCCACCGTGCCAAATAGTGATTATATTGGTTGACTCGTCGGATGAAACTCCCTTTGTACAGTAAAGCTGTCCAGGACTGCAGGAATTTCATGTTGAATTGTAGGCGTGAGATTGTTTATAGTCTGTATGATATAAAAACCTGCTACATTTTAATGGCCCCTGTCAAAAGAAGACAAATAACAATGAATAGAATGGTTATCTTGCATAAATCTGTGAGAATTATGAATAGAAAAGACAAAAAAAACAGTAAAAAAAGGGGAAAGCTTCTGACTCTCCAATAAGGTTGTTTGCATTAAGTTCTGTTATAATGAATCCTGTACTGTAAAGGATTTTATACTCAACAAACCATTCAGTACCTTCTCTGTTTTCGTTTTCCTCATGTTTCTTCTCTATTTTTTCCATTAACCTGTCCGTATTTGTGTGTTTGGTTTCAGGTGAGGAAGCTGAAAGGCTCCGATGAACACCTGAGCGTGGAAAGAGCAGGAGGAGGCCAGGAGGTGCTGGTGAGTCAAACACACACATCCCCGAAGATGCACTTTACTTCCTGTTTCATAAACATAGTTTTCACTTTCCAACATTAGAAAAGGACACAGAAAACTCAGAACATCTGTCCTGCAGTGTGCATTTTTCTTTTTATGTGTCTTTTTTAAACAATTAAATACCGCAGCCTCATTATGCCGCCTCATCGCCGGCTCGCTTATTCAACACGTAGCTCTTCGCCACTTGAAACCGCTGCACAGCTGGAGAGAGGGGGGAAAGTCCAATTACTCTGCTCAGCCGTGATGAAAAAAGCGGTCAAAACACGAGAGAAAATTGGATAAGCAAGGAAAAATGAAAGGAGGAAGACGGTCTATCTCTCTCTTTTTTTTTTTTTTTCCTTATGCCCTGTAGAGCTGAACGGGTGTTTTGTTCCTGTTCGTTGACTGTGGGGCATTGCCACGGCAGCAGCTGTTATTACTGTACCCACTGCTGTGGTCTAATCCTTCCCTGAGCTGCACTGTCTGCTTCTCAGATCGTTATCGCAGCCACTCCGGCAATGCGACAGCCAGCAGTGGAGGCTCGGCTACATCTCTGATAACAGGAAAAAGGTGTAGCAGGATTTATTTATTACAAAAAGGGCGAGGGTTCATTGTCCTCGTCTATATTAGAAACTGGATGAAAGAAAAGTGCTGACACATTTTATCCTGTTGATACTGTTCAGATGCAACAAATACATTTGTCAAAGTTGATAAAGGGAGGCTTTTATTTTTAAGCTGGTGAGGTAGAAGAACAAATATCAGAGTATGTTGGTAAGCGTAGATAGCATAGTACTTTATGTGCATAGACGTGGGTGGTGGACAAAATAGCAGGAACGCCTGAAGATATTGTGTAATTGTATCAAATTGTAACCTCAGAAATTACCACAGACCTGAATCAACACTTCTCTGACACAGCAAAAGCTTCACAATCTCAACTTAAAGGTCCGTTTTAATAGCTGTTCTGGAGCTTTTGATCATATCACATGATTTTCATCCGCAGATGGAAGTACCAGATAGATTAAGAATCATGTCATTTTTGTCTCAGGTGTGATCTCTCTTACTTTGAACTTTAATGTCGGGTTTCTGTGTGTCTGGCCTCTCCGGTCCAGCTTTTGCTGCGGAGCCACATGTTTCCACCCGGCGCTGCTCCGCCACGCACACCGGCTGTGACCGCTCCGTCCTCCTCGCGTAGATTGCCTGATTAATATTATGGTTCCCTTATAGCATTGGGTTTAAATCTCAGATATTGCCAAATAGGTGCCAAAAGTTTGCTTTTCGCTTCGACATAAAGTCCTCCGCCATCTCTCGGTCTGTCAACTCTCTCTCGTCCTGTCTGTGTGAAACATGACACCTGCTGCTCTGAGCTGAGACTCCGTATGGAGCATTCACTGTCAGTTTGTAGCGTCCGTCGTCCGACTATCTATTGATAACACGCTGCTGATACGCCAAAATGAACTAAATGGGTTTTATTTCTGTAAAAAACAAAACAAAGGGGATGTGGGCACGTAATGTAATCGGTGTGTGACTGACTATCGTGTAACCGCGACAAGCCTACTTCAGTGGCACCTGTGTTTTGTCCCTGTGAGGTTAAAGCTGAACAATTATATTTAAAATGTAATGTAGGCTACAGCCTACACCGTGAGATTCTACCACTTCATCATTAAGGAAATGTAAGTCTGGTAAAAGATGAATTAATGGACAAAACTGAATAAAACTTTATTGTTTTAACTTGTTGACATTTTTCCCCGTTGCCATGACGAATCGGATTATCGGAACTCCGTTGATAACGGCTGTTTTTATTCACCGCCCACAAGTTTAACTCAGAACATACTCAGAGTTGATTGAACTGACTGTGATCAGCTGTTGTGGAACCGAAAACTCAGTTTACCACCTCAGAATTAGTCAACTCAGAGTTCAAGGTTAGACTCGGAGTGCGTTAAACCTGCTTTCTGGAATAGACCGTTTAGACTGTTTGGTGTCGTGCTGGTGAAATCCACCACTGAAATATAAATGAAAACCTCCCCTCTGGGTATCTGTGGCAGATCTCCTACTGAGGAGTCCTTGCTTTAAGTATAAATCTAGCTTCAGGCCGTGCTCAAACAGATTCTACGTCGTGCTGAAATCTGAAAGATGGTGATGACAGTGAACATCTACATTTCCATGACAACCGGGCCAACTCCTTTGGCTGATGAAAATCATGCGATTGGATGAAACAAACTCAAGAACAGCCACATAATGAACCTTGAGTCGAGATTGTTTTATCAACTGCTGTCTCCAAGGTCACGGCTGAACTTTGAAATTCAATTAAAGAATCCAGTGCTACCGTATTTCATCACATGCACCTGCTTTGTTGATAATATGGTGGAAATAAGACGTACATAATCTCCTCAAATGTAGAGTCAGAATAATCTTATCCACTGTATACAAGAGAAACACAGGAAGGTATTGTTCTGCCTCTGTGCTACCACTTTAACAGTTAACAGTGTGGTGCATATTGACATAACCACATTGACACCGTAAGAAAGCTCCTTGTTCAATAAAGCAATAACTCCTTAGTGAATGATTGGACAGGACACTCTTATCTATCTGGCTGGAGCATTCTATAGATTCTCATCAGCTTGTTGCAGTACTACCAATTTATCAGAGCCAGTTTCCTCTGTCAAATTGTCCAGTTACAGTGGCTGTTGTTGTTCTGGTGGCTGCTTTCAAAGTCTAACTTTAGCTGTCTGGTTTCAGAGTTTCAACTGGTTGGTTTGTGAAGCCCAAAATGAGTCTTTCTTGCTTCTGCACAACCTGTGAAAGCATCATCAGGTATTAGATTTAGAATGGGATGAATAGAGCTTTTCTATTACAGCGCAGAGTAAACTGTGCATAGAAGGAAGGGAAAAAAATTACAATATAAAAAGGCTGTCAACATTAACGCAATAATAACACAAAAATCATTTTAACAGCACTAATTTCTTTAACGCATTAACACAATCGACATTTCGGAGGTTGTGGCGGGCTCAGTTTTAAAGCTAGAGTGGAGATACTGGTCTCATATGAAACTAGAAAACCTAAGGAATCAATTGGTACCAACCATGTCAGACTAGCTTGTTGTGAAGAAGGTTCAATTTTGGCGCTGAAAAACTGGCATGGCCATATACAAAAGGGCCCCTTGACCTCTGACCTCAAGATATGTGAATGTAAATGGGTTCTATGGGTACCCACGAGTCTCCCCTTTACAGACATGCCCACTTTATGATAATCATATGCAGTTTGGGGCAAGTCATAGTCAAGTCAGCACACTGACACACTGACAGCTGTTGTTGTCTGTTGGGCTGCAGTTTGCCATGTTATGATTTGAGCATATTGTTTTATGCTAAATGCAGTACCTGTGAGGGTTTCTGGACAATATTTGTCATAGTTTTGTGTTGTTCATTGATTTACAATAATAAAAACATACATACATTTGCATACAGCAAGCATTTTTGTCCACTCCCATGTTGATAAGAGTATTAAATACTTGACAAATCTAACTTTAAGGTACATTTTGAACAGATAAAAAAATGTGTGATTAATTTCCGATTAGATACTTTAATCGATGACAGCCCGAGCATTAACAAGAATACAGATTGAATAAAGACAATTTTGTGAAATGGATGGATACAGAAAGTATCTGTATCCATCAAGACATGTACGTAAATTCCCCCTCATGTCATTAAGCCCACAAATTCCCAGAAATACTACAGGGAACATGACCTCCACAAACAAATTTCCGTTTATAAGTAAGAGTAGTGGCTTCCACATACACTGATGTCACATGCAGGTGTGTGAAAGAGTTGTGGTGGTGCAGGTGGATGGTGGTGATAAGCAGCCTTATAAATAGGCCAGCAGTAATTGTGTGTAACTACAGTACAGGCACACGCAACTCCTGACAGGAAGGGCACAAAGAGTCACACTGTGGACTTTGAGTAGGACTGCTAGTGTTGTTTACTTTCTGCTTGGATAAAGAAAGTTAATGTGTGTGCTGTCCAGCTCCTGCCAGCTGGTGTGTCTGCGGCTTTAAACTCAGTTTCTGCTACAGAAGGAATATTCTTATGGAGAAATCAAGAAATTCAGTTAAAATAGTTGCATCTGTTCGTCTGTCTCATGTATATGCATTTAAAGAATATTTTCGTAGCCTCCTAACCGAGGTTATTACTGAACAGCTAATTGTGTGTAATTAGCGTGGTTCCCCGTAGAGCAGAAAATGACAGGTCAGCAGCTGACCGTTGCACCAGCTACCCACGCTGCCTCTCACAGGGCCAAATCCGCCCACGCTCGAGTGACAGCGGAGCACCTGTGAAGCAGCAAGCGCAGGGCTTTTCTTACCCCTGAGCTTAGTCTGTCAGGCAACGTACACATTCTGCCTTTATATGTATACGATTAGAAGACGAGTCCCAATCATGGCCCTGAATTTATCAAAGTCTAAAATTTATATTTTCAAATTTTTATTGTGAGGGACAGGTAGACGTCACAGCGTCTGTATTGCATCGCTTATCGTACCTTTGCAATACTTCTTATATACTTTCTGACGTGTTTAATTTTTCTCTGCTGTGTGGTGACTCCAACATAAATCTGAAGGTCACAAGATTACTGCAGAAATCTTCTTACCAAGTCATTTTTTGCCTGTAACTTAAGTCCTTAAAGTCCTTAAAGTCTTATGTTCTTAAAAAAAAAGCGAAACAATCTGCCAGCACAGTGAGTGTTTTCTTCTCTTTACTTTTTTCCAGATATAAATCAGTTAGTTTCAAGTATTTCCTTAAACCAAGTATTATTTTTCTTCATTCCAGCCTGCTGGCGTCAGCATTTTTCAGCCCTTTGTTATGCTATTCTTGCCAAATACTGATACTTGCTCATCTTCAGGCCTCTAAAAATCCTCTAAATAAAACAATATGTGAAAGACAAACGAGGCCAGGGGTCACAAGTACACACTGATCTACTTTAAAGGATCACAAGCCAAAAATATTACAATCAATCTCTGCCCTTTGTGATGTGTATATTGACTCTGATAGATCTTTAGTTTGTTTATACGAGGTCCAATTTAGGCATTACAAGCCCTATATTTAGCACGTTCCTCACACCTTTGCTCGATACTTTCCTGCTTCTCTTCCTTCCATCACTTCCCCTCCTTTCCTTTTCCTATTGGTCTGAATTTTTTTTCTCCGTTCCAGTTTATTGAAATGCTCGGGGCTTTGTGCCAGTTTTTGAGGACAAAACCTCAGCTTGTCTTATCTCTTCGCACTCCTGTTTCCCTTTCTGCTTACTCACGCCTCGTGACTTAGCGTTGCACAATACAACAGTGTTCTCTCCTGTAAGCTGATTATTCTGTTAAAATGATTACCCAAGGTCCCGCCTACCATAACTCCCTCTATTTAGTGTTTGGATGCATCTGATCACAAGGAAAAGGCTCATTTCTGTCCAAATGTGGTGTTTTTACATGCAGATTTATACTCTTAAAACCACTCAAAGGAGCAGAAGAACAAAGCATTAATGTCTAATCATGTATGTGACGTTACGTTACGCCATGTTAGTCATAGATTTGATTTCCTGTGTTACCGCATAGCGAGCAGCATCACTCAAAAAAAAAAAATCGAAGGCCGGTGGTTTCCTTCTCAGTGAGCAGTGTCCTGGGGTGGAAGCTGTTTATTTGATCCATTTTCTTTTCACCGCTGCCGTGACCAGACCTCTGTGCTCTTGCGAGGGATAAATCTCCGGAGCCTCGTCCCTCTGCACTGCTGTAAACTAATGGAGAAAAGACAGGAGAGAGAGATACCGGTCTGACATGGCTGCCTGTGTGAACACGGAGGTCAGCCAACTGAAAAGACAAGAGTCACAGAGGGGAAGCGACGGAGGCATCAAAATGAAGAATGTGATGTGACGTTGGCTTCGGCACAGAGAACAAAACAACAAAAGTGATGACTGGCTTTTTTTTTTTAAAAAAACAAAACTCAGTCGAACTTCACTTTTGAATCCATAAACCTGGTGGCGATGCCTACTGTATAGTTGCATTTGTCAGGAAGGAATGTTCTTGAGTAATAGGTTAACTAGAGGGCAGATTATTGCTGATTATTGATTATTATCTTCAGTCATTTAAATGTTATGTTATAGACACTTTCAGAGATTACCAAAGTTGCTCTATTTCAGAGAAAAACATGCCTTTACCCCTCCCTGCACTCTTAAAACAAGAGGTTCTACATTGAACCTTTTATTATTATCAACAACAATTGGTAAATAACAGCAATGACACACAAATACAGGCAAATAAATTCATTTTAATCTTAATATCAACCCACTGACGCCCGACCGACTTTACTGTCTTTCAGAGACTGTAGCAGGTTCAGTTTCAGAGCTAGAGTGAAGGTCCAGATATCGTATGAAACTAGAAAACCTAAGGAATCCATCGGTAACAACGAGATCATGCTACCTAAGGAGGCTCAATAGGCTCCAAAGTTACGCTAAATCTTTGTCGAGGAAAAACTAGCATGGCCATTTTCAAAGGGGTCCCTTGACCTCTGACCTCAAGATATGTGAATGAAAATGGGTTCTATGGGTACCCACGAGTCTCCCCTTTACAGACATGCCCACTTTATGATAATCACATGCAGTTTG